>WEIV01009462.1:205048-247078 GCA_013390005.1 Calyptomena viridis
GAAAGAAATTGGATTAAAATGCTACGCTGAAAGATAAGAAGGCAAAATCTTTGCTCACTGCATAAAGGAGATGAGTCTGTGGATACCATCTCTTACACTCAAGTCTGTCACCAGGAAAATCCCTTCTAATTACATTCCTTAACTTGTATGTGAGAAGTGTGATATGAAGTTATTAGTCTGTAAAAACAGGCATGAAAAATATGAAAATGTCATAAAGTATTGTAATAGTGCAGGCAATGAAAATGTAGGGTTCATATAGGAAAACTGCAAGCTAAGTATAAAGTTTATAAATGTCTCAATCCATTACTGGCAAATGCTACATTTGCCTTTCTTGTGTTAACAACAGAAAACCTTTGTTACCTCTCTGGTTTCAGATTTATTCATGACTAGCAAGGTTACGCCACAGCAGTAGTACTGATATTACATGTGCAAAAAACATGTAATCAGAAATAATTCCTGTCATTTGTGATGACTCCATTAAAAAAAATCACTAATTTGATCTTGGAAATGTAATTGAATTTTCAAAAGAGATGAAAAACAATATATTGAGTCTTAGTTGCTTCACTATTCCTAATGCACTACATTATTGATGTTGCCTCATTGTCATTATCCCTTGAGACAGGCACTGCAGACACCTTTTTTATTATTTTTCTCATTAATAAACATGTTGTGCTTCCTTCACTAGCTCATGCATTTCTTTTACCATGTAGAGCGGATGAAGTGTCTTTTATTACCCATTTATTATCATTGAGTGTTGATCATAAGTCTTTCCATGCCAGCTTCCTATGAAAAGACCAGTTGAGTGGTTAATTTCTTGATTTTGTACCCATGCACATAGCTGTGTGAGTAAGAATTACAGGCTCTGTGTTTGGGTGCTAATAAGTGAAAACTATTAATACAAAATATTTATTTGAGTTGTTGCTATATTGTCTAGGAGCAAAGCATGTCAGCAATGTAGTTTGCTAGTGATATCTCATTTTAAAATACAAACACTTATACAGCACCAGAATGAGGGGAATGCCTATCACTTTTGCCATCCTTCCCTAATTTCACTGTATCCTTTATCCCTTCAGCAAACTTTTTAACAGGCTTTGCAGTGAGATTTAACAGAGACTGGACTACAGATAATGCCAGCAGTTAGCAAATAAGCTACAATGTAGCTCCCATATTAGGAAATAAAATAAAAGGAAAATATTCTCTGTCACCTTTACGGAGTTCTTAGTCACTACATCCACAGAAAGCGGAGAAAAAGACCTTATTCTGCCACGTCATCCAGCTGTGCACTACATCATCTAAATGCAGATGTCTGCATAGCACTTACTTAGCTCCCTCTTCTTCTGTCTTAGACATAAAACCAGACATATGATAAATAAAGAAACAGTCTTAAAGTCTTGAAGTGTATCTTCTACATAATTGCTACGTTTATCTATAATGATACAGGAAGTGTTCAGCCAAAAAAAAAAAGCCCAAAACCTCAAGCTTAGGAGATAACACCCCTTCACTATTATAATTTAGTTTAATTTCCTCTGTTATTACAAAAGTGAAGGCAATGCATTTTCTCTGCCTGATGGGGAAGACACAAAATTAAAAGGTCAAGTCTTTATCCGCCTGTGGTTCTGCCACTGACTTTCCATATAATCTTGTACAGATTACTTTGAGATGTTGTGTATCAGGTTCCTAGCTATGATAAAGAGTTAATGGCATCTTCCTACTCTGCAATAATTTTAGGTCAATTGTAGTAGTTTAATAATGTTAATCAACATTAATTGATTGGACAGTGCTTTGAAATACCTTTAACGTGCTTATTTTTCTGTATTAAGGTTCCAAAGCTGCTTTTTTTACCATGACTGTAAAATGCACTTAAAATCCATATTTTTATCATGCTATTTCCCCGATCATTAGTGAAAAGGTGTTTTTTTCAACAATGTGCGTTGTTTTCCTCTAACATCAGCTGATCTCAGTGACAACTGATCTGAAAAGTCATGCCATCATAGAAATATAAAAGCATAGCTTGAAACTTTGTTCAGAATCGCTCACAGACACATTAATTCAATCCAACTATTTTTCAATACAGCTTCTTTTAATCTCTCATGTATTCATTCTCTCACGTACTCTGCTACTGATCTATTGATTGCATTATATATTGGTTTGCAAACCCTTTTCACTGACTTACTAAAAACACACCACCTGTTCACTCACTCATTCTTGGACTGATCTGCCCTCAGTCTCAGACCCGGCTTCCAAGCTAGCTTTGGTCTCTCATCCCCTACTCTCCCCCGGTATCTTCCACCCTGCAGCTTATTTCTTCCTGATTTTAATTAAAGACTTCAGGTTTAAAAGCACAGTCAGTTATTACAGCTTTCTTTAACCTTTTTCTTGCTTAATTGATTAGTAGTTTTGTTGATGTTTTTTTTTTTTTCTTCCTGGCACAGGTGTGATACAGCTTGCCTTGACTTAAATACACATGTGTATATTCAACCTTCAACATATCGTCTGAACTAGGTATATTATGACTGAGGAAGTCTTCACATATTATTAGTTTGCAGAATATGTCCTTTTGAAGATTAGACTTTATTATGCTTATAGAAGAGGATTTTAAAAGTGTGTTTCCTGTATGTCCTTGGAATACTCATTATGGAATTGCTGTGGACATTTATTAATAATTGTTCATTATATGATCCCATTGTTGCAGCATGCAGTATTTGAAAGATGATAATCTTTTTTTAGGAAAACAAAATCAGTTACAATTATTTCAAGGACAAGTGTCTTTAGCCTACAATACTAGTTCATGTACAATCCAGAATAATGTCACAGACCTTTGGAAACTTCCCAAATTTGTGTCCATCATGCTTTGGAGGCCATTTGTTTTGAAGTCCTGTGAAAGATATCACTCATAATTGAAACCTATAGGAATTTTCAGTGGTGCAATTTATGCTAGTAGGTGTATGCACCCAACACTGTTGTTATTATAGTGTCTTGTTTTTGTCAAAAAAAATCCATTTAGTAACATGTTTTACTTGAAAAGAGATCCTGAATGTGATCAAGAATCTGGTCTTTGAAAGGTCCAAAAATGAATTCTTTGTTTTACTTCTGACCTTTCTGTCTGCAACACTCTGCAGTTTTTACTCAGAATGGAGATTGAAAACTACATTATGTAAATGGACAATATCATTCTTAAAGGTCATGAAATCTCACCTGGATGGAGACAGAAGTAGTAATGGAAATTTTGTCTTGATGCTAGCCTTTGTTCTAGTTCCTTTGTGCTGCTCTCAGTTTTCGGAAGCTTGTGCAGAATGCAGGTTCCTTGGGGAAAACCTGACCTGTGATTTTCCTACTCAGTGCTAAGAAATGCCCTAGCCAAGACATCCTAAAATGTGAAAGAGATTTAAAAAGCATCTTTGTTCCTTCCTTTGGAATATAATTTCATAGTTGTATCCCTCAGGACATGCTTAGTCTTGTCTGTGCTAGGAGAGTTTTGCTAGCATATTAATACCAGCAGCCAGTCCCAGAGGAGATGCATTTTATTCTTCTGCTGGTATAAATTACAGCAAAATACAATAAGGATTTTTTTTCTCTTGCTACTTTATTTGCACCATGGATTTTTTGGCAACATTTTATTCCTTTTTACGCTCCTGTTAAGATCCAGGTAAATCATCAAAAGTGGTTCTTTCTCTTCCTGGTAGGCTCTGCCTCCTCAGCCCCTCCTGCTCCCCCCATTGCTGTTGCCTCCCAGAGCCGAGTATGATTACTTTATTCTCCATGCCTCATATCCAATGTTTTGATGACACATGACCATATTTGATGTTAACAGTGCAATGGACACAATGTTAAGCTGGTATAAGTTAAATGAAATTTAATTTATGCAGGGAAGTGGATTCCCCAGCATTTTCCACACAACAAACTCTTTACTGGCCCTGCTAATATTCTCCTTCAGTCTCTACCATTTCAAAGATCAGGTCTTGCATTGCATCTAAACTTTCTTCATCTGAGGCTATCATTACGACTCCATGTCTTTAAGAGGCTATATTTTCTCAGTAATTTCTTCTTGGTAGTATTTCTTATAGCTAATGTGAATTAGAAATGGACTGTCATACTATTGTAACAATACATACATCTTGTGTAATGCTTGTGAGGAAAAGAACTCACTTATTTATGGAATTAAGAGGGACAAAGTTGTCAAAGCAAAAGATTTATTAGAAAGTTGAGTCAGATGAGTCGGATGTGTCTCCACAAGGAGACAGACCTCGAGTTACAAAATGGCAATATTTTTATACCTCTCTCGGCCGGGGAGGTCCCCCTCTCTTTTCCTATTGGAAATTTAATAATCTTTAATTTAACAATTAAATTTATTTAATTTAATAATCTTTAGTAATCTTTCATAATCTTTGCCACTGCCTATTCTCTAATTTTCCTCCTTTTATTTGCTCTCAATTACCTTCAGGGAGAACCGTATCCAAGTAACAAGCTATTTTCAGACAGCGAATAGAAATCAACTTCCCTCACTTCTTGTCTGCAAACTTTAATGGCTGAAGTAAAATATGGCTTTATCTCCTACAATGCTGAAATTAAAATGTCAGCCAGTAAAGCAAATGCAATGTGAGAAACAAATGCTTACCATAAAATGCAAATTGTTTTATTGGGACAAATTCAGGAAGCAAAGGATTAACACGGCTGGGTGCACCCCAGGTTGAATGCACACTGGAATAAGAAGTATGATACATTTTATACAATTTTTCACACAGAGGGTGGTCCTCAGCTTGAGATAAAAAAAAAAAAAAAAAGAAAAACTTTCTAAAAGCATTCCTAATTTTTCTTATCTTTAAGCAGAAAGTTACATGTCAATGTCAATGGTTGACATGGCTCAAATTTCATTACCTTTTGTCCAATAGGTATCTGACAAACATCTTCTTAAACAAAGGCTTTTAGAGTATATATACATGTTTATCTAAACACTCTTACCTTCTATCGTAAATTCTTAACACATACGACAATGCTATGTTGTTCTGGTTTTAACCTAACTTAATAAAATATTTAACTACTTGTAACTACTTTTTAACAAAAGTATGCGATAAGCAAAATAATAACTTTGTATTAATAATATCCAACAAACTAAATGTTTTGTGCAGTCTTGCTTAAATGACTCTGCTAACCAGAGTGACACTGGATATCATCTGTCCTACAGCAATAAAAACCCAGTCACGCATGTGTTGGTTCATGTCATTCATCAGAACAGTCACACCAGGCGTACACAGACATGACGGTCATCAATAACTCATCAGTGACTCAGCAGACGCATCTCGCGTGAGAGCTGTGCAGACACTCATCTATTTTCTTTCCTCTAATACCGCCAAGGCGGTACCTTAGGCGAGCTTATGCTTTAAGATGCTAATTCCAGTACGACCTAAATTATTCGCATTCCCATGGTCCCGAGAGCCTGGATCTCAGATGCGGTTTGCTCTATGGCGAGCGGATTCATCCTGCCCGAGAAGAAACGGAGGGTGAGGAGCAGGGGAATGCGAAAAGTGGCACTAGGTGCGAGGAGCCGCCGCGGCTCCTGCACGGCCCAGCTGAACAACTAGACACGGCAGAGGCGGCTCGGTGCCTTCCCAAGCCCCAGGTGGCGCAGGAGCCGATCCGCCGGTGCCATGACCGGGGGGAATGTCGCACCGCGCCGTTGCCACACCGGCCGCCTCGCGGGCACGGAGCCGTTAACGTGCGGTGCCTCGGGCGCGGGAGAGGGAAGGGAACAGCAACACCGAGGCGAGGGGCACCGACGCTCCCCGGCAGAACACCCGGCAGCGAGGGCTAGATCCGCCCCCAGCGCCGCTCGGCCGCCATACTGTGGGGCAACCCAAACTTGTTACACACGGGCACCAACTCCTCCTCCTTCTCCCGCAGCCACCGCCCTGCTCCCGCCGGCGCGGGGAGGAGGGAGCTGCGCCAGCCCAGCCCCAGCCGCCCAGAAGGCGCCGAGGTGGCGGAGGCCGTGCGACGGAGGTGGCTGATCCCCACAGGTAGGACCGCCCGGCGGGGAGGGCTGTACNCGGCCGGAGCGAGGCGGAGAGGAGGAGCCTCCCGTACCAGCAAATGAGCGAGGTCTGCCAGGTTTACACGTTTGGTTTTCCTCCTGCCTCCCCTGTGCCCCGCTGATTCCGGTGGCAGCAGCTGCTCGCTGCGGCTCCATCAGGTGCGTGCCCGGTGCGACTGCCGAGTCCCCGCTCTCCGTGCTGACCGCACCTGCCGCGGCTGTGGGCGCTCTCGAGCGTGGTGAGGACGGATGCAAGTCGTTCTCGACCGGCTAGAATTCTAGTGGTCGGTTTCCAAGTGCCGCGGCCCAGGTTGCCAGGAGCGTGTCCGGGCGCCGCGGGGAGGCCGCTGTCTGCTGGGAACCGCCGCCCCTCGTTCGGCCAAGAGCAGGACTGGGTGCTCGGTGTTGGGGAAGCTGCTGCGTGTGTTCTGAAGAAGTGTTACATTCTCTTTTATTTTTCAGCTGTCAAGAGAGTTTAAGTCAGGTCTCCACAGAGGTGCCGAGTTTGCAAGGTATGGGTGAGGTGACAGTTTTCTGTCCCCATTTGCCTTTGATCTAATTCCGAGGGGATATCTCCGCTGGTGTAGGCTGTTGGATGCTGTTTTCCGCTTATACAAAACTACGCATCGTTGGCGTTTAAGGGAGAGGAATGAATGCAGCCGTGTAACTTCATTGTTGCAGCCCCTGTTACGTGACTACCTTTAGCTGGGAGGGGAACAGGAGGTTGCTTCTGCCTTGGTATTGGAGAGAACTTGACGGATCTTCAGGCTGAAGAGCTCCTTCAAGTCTGCTTTTTGGTGAAAGATATTCCTGTCTTCATTTATGTTTTCGTTATCATGTATCTCTTGCGGGGAGTTATTTTGGCTGAAAAATGAGAATCATCAGATTTAGTTCTATGACATCCAAGTATTTTTAGTAGGCTCTGGAAATCAATGTAGTAATAAAGCCTCTTAAAATTCCTAGAGAAATTAGCGATACGTTGTTTACTGCTTTATGCTCATCAAGCTCAGAAATAGCCACTGATCTCATTCTCTGTTTTGGATACCTGTACGGAGGTTTTGCTAGAGAACTGTTTAATGACTTCTTTTATTAGAAAGAGTGCAAACTCAGTTACGCAAGTGTGTCTAAAGGAAGCCGTGCTGGCTGCGTGGATGGCAAATGTGGAGGCCCTTCGGGAGTGGTAGTATTACTTGCAAACTGAGTTAGAAAGGGGCATTGTAGGAGAGAGAACCGAGTAGCTCTTGTAGGGTGAAACACTGTACGTACGATGTTCTTGCTTTGCAGGGAAGAGTGTTAGTACAGTGTGCTGTCTGTGTATGGATGGGCACACCTAATTCTTTCCGGTAGCAGAGAGGAGGTAGAGGTCATTTTTCCATTGGAAGCGAATGGGTAGCAAAGGAATGTGTTTCTATGTGTATGTTCTTAAATGAAAAAAAAAAAGAAAAAAAGGTTTGTAATTGCGGAGCGGGATATACAGATGCAGCCTGTCTTTACTAGGATCTCTTGGTCTAGAGAGGAAGTATTTCACCATCTCCCACCCCCCTGCCCTGAAGCAATTAGTTTATGTACCCTTTGTGATGGTCAGAGATTGCTACAGAGTCTGCTGACAAAAGCTGCTTGCATTCATACCTACCGAAATAGGTCTGTAGGTGGTTTTTTATTTTTTTTTCTTGACATGAAAACCATTGTAGCTGGTGGGAAGGGCGGTAGCTACTTCCACAGCAAATGAAGCGTTTGATGTGAATAGATCTGTTTCAAAACTGTAACACTGATTCATAACTTTTTCTAAGTAAAGGTGTGCCCATAGACTTCATTTAATATGCTGCGTTGCCATCTGTTTGCTGGTTTTACAACTCAGTGCCTTCTCCTCTGCTCATCACTGTAGAGACATTGAGTACATTGAGTACTTCGTAACCTGTTGTTAACCTGCTGTCATGGATGCAGCAATACCCTGCCAAAATACGTGGCTTTATACCACTTAGAGGTCTTGCAAGGAGGAGGGATGTTCTGGATGGCCTGGTGTTTGCCTTGCTGGCCTGCCTCTTGAGCAGCTGAGCTTCAGAGTTACCTGCTTCATGCAGCCTCCTGTTGGGGAGGAGCAGGAGACCTCTGCAGAAGATCTGTCATCTGCCAAGGGCCACTTGGCAGATGGAGTCTGCACTGTGCTTGCTCTGCGGTGCAGTCTCACTCATTCTGCCAGCTGGGTTAGGCTGTGTGTGTTGAATGAACATTTTGGTATTAAAATACATTTGCTTAGATGTTTTCTTGGAGTGAAGTAAAGTAGCAGGCCATGTTTCGGTCGTTTCAAAATTAATTCTTGTTCTGGGCTGCTAGCAGTAGAGGGAATATTTGAATATGCCACCTAGTTTGCAAAGGTTGTTGGATAATTTGGTAGATAGTTGTGCCATACTCTGATTTTAAAGGTGACTTTCCAAATTTGACTGTGATTTAAATCAATGGGAATAAAATCTAGGAGCATTTCTATCATAATTATGTTGTCTCGGAACACTGCCAGTTGTTCTGCTGTGGTTTTGATTTTCTCCATGAAAAAAGGAATCTCAGGGTGCAGTTGTTGCCGTAGGGATTTTGTAGATAATAAGAAAACACAGTATTTCCCCTGAATGTTCAGAGGCGAAGTTATTTATCCCAGTTTTTGCTGTGCAGAGGTAACTTGAAATAATTGCCAAGGTTGACTAGCATTTCTTGTAAGCTTTCAGTGCTTTGAAATATTGGATCTTGTTGGATTCATATTCTCCAATTTAAATGAGTTCAAAAGTAGTTTGTGAAGGTGTATTACCATGAAAGTGTTATTCGTGAGTGGGTGCTGATCTATTCTGCTGCTTATTAAACTGGGATTTAATTACTTGTAGACATGACTGACAGAATTCTTCACATTGTTTTAGTTTTAGAAAAACTCATTAAATAAATATTTGTTAAAGGTGTTTTTTTTTTTTAGCACCCGTATATAAATTATTGTGTTGGAAATTTAAAGTGAGAATTCAGATTTTCATTATTGTGTTAATATTAAACACTTTAGGCAGGTTGTTCTTTGTTGTGCCTTGTACTTAGCTGCTGTATACCATGTTTAGTTAGCTGAAGGAAGGTATTCCTAGTTGGGAAGCTGCATAATAAACAAGGAGCTGGGAGGTGCTTTTGCTTTTTATTTAATTATTTTTTCTCTGAAACTTTATCCTTTTTATTTGATTGTTCTTCCTCTGAAGCTTTTCCCTTCCTTTTCTCTACCTAGTAATTTCTCTGATGATATAGCAGCCTTTTATAAGACCTTTATCTGGTTTTGCGTAGTCCTCTGCTTGAGTGTCTAGGTAGATAGGTAGAAGAAATATATCAAAAAGAATGAGGAAAGTTTCACATTACTTGTGTCTTTGAGTTTTGGAAAGCCGAGTGGCTGTAGAGTTGCTTTTCGGTGCAGCACACAACTGGATGTGTACTAAGAGGAGCTTGTGAATGCCAAAAAACTGTTCAGCTGCTGCTTCCATTTGGACAGTTAACTCACGTATGTGTTGATGCAGGCTCGATGTGGAAGCTGTTGTAATTATTTTCCTTCTGGTATGAGGCATTTGTCTTTGTTTCTTGGATGATTTAGTGAAAGGGACAAAAATTACTTTCTTGTTCCCACAACTCTTCAACTAGAATAAGTAGCATCTCATATTTCAGACTAATGTGTGCTATCATACTGCATGGGGAAGTTACAGATCTTGCTGTCCGTAACTGGATTAATGAAGTCTTGCATTGAATTGTTTTCTGGCCAAAAAGCTTTTATATTCTGTGTTTTATCTGCCTGTAAAGTTTGCGGAATGCAAAGGGCTGTTTAGCTTTCTGGAGGTGCTGCTGCAGCCTGCCATCACTATGAGGGAGGGTAGTGCCTGCAGTAAAAAGTGTGTTGTGCTCCACGTCTGCTGACCAGGGTGTCCAGGAGCTGCTCTGTCCCATCCTGCTCCCTTGCAACACCAAGCTATGCTGCAGCGAGCTTCTGGGTATGGGAACATGTTTCTGAAAATGGCTTGAATAAATAAGGAAAAATTTATTTTTGGTACAGTTATGCCTTTTTTATTTTTGATGGGCAGAGGAGAAAAAAAGTTTTTTTGAATGAAGAGGCATGCATGTTGTTTGTAGTATTGTAACTCTTGAGGTTTTTGACAAGTGTTTCAAAGCACCAAAAAGTAGCCTTTACTTTGAGAGAATGTTCTTACATACTGAAGGGGCCAGTTCCTGTGGCCTGAGGGGGAAACAAAACAGATGGAAAAATAATAACCTGCATTATAATTGTAAGCAGATAAGGAGCTTCTCTAAAAACAATAATGTCAATTTAATCCCATGTATCAAGTTCAGAACAAATTTGTTGGTAATCTAGAAATTGTGTACCCACTTTCTTGTCTTTCCCTGCTCTTCTATCTATTTTTTTCATTCTGTTCATGTACAGCAGTGAACATATAATCCACCAGTCATTTTTTGCATTGATCCTCTTAAAAAATTAGTATTAGCCTATATATGAGGCAGGCCAAAGAGGATTGAACACTGGTGCAAAATTAGTACCTGTTGGCCTCATTGTGAGGACAGACAGGCTTCTCTTATGAGGAGCTTGCTTGCATTTTCCTGTGCAGCATTGTGGATACTGAGCAGATGTGTAGGTGATGGAGCGCTGTTATGGAAAAGTCTGGGAAATATATAGAATTGGCAGACTGGGAAATCGTGACATTGTTAGTGCATCTGATTACTCAGCTGGGAGACAGAAAAGAATATGCAAAGCAGGGGAAAGTTTATGGAGATGGGTAATTCTGCTGGGAAAGCAGTCAGGAAACTAGAAACTTGGTTAGCTCTTTGCTGGTCTGCAGCAGAGGCACCAAAGGTTGTCTGGAAGCTAAAGCAGGTCTCACTGCAGTGAGGTGGGACAAAATAAAGGGAGGATGGTGCTCCTCTGTGCTTGAATAAAACCTCCAGGTCCACACAGATTTGCATGCATTGCAAATGGCAGAGCAAAGGAGTAGGGGAAAAAAATGCATGAAATGTGATTATAGTTCTTTGTTGAATAGTAGTTTTCAAGGCCAGGCTTTAACTGTGTTTCTGCTTATAAAGCAGGCATTTTTCTTGCCCTAAATAATTGTTTTTATATGTGGATGCTTATTTGAGCTTTTCTTTTTTTAATAAACAATACTGTATGAATGTTGTCATTGTATATACAAAGAGATGCATAGAAATGTGGGAGCTTTTTTGTTTTTTTATAGAATGTCTTTGTTCTCATTTCCACTGAACAATATAATGAGTTATGTTTGGTTGTTGCTGGAAAAACAAGGCAGTGTGTAAGGAAGAGATCTAGAGATGTGCAAGTTCTTGGATTTGTATTTGAATTATTTCTGTATGTAATTTTGATGTGTTCTGGGGAGAATGGAGCAATACAGACTTGTAAAAAGCAAACTGCCCACTAAATTTATGTCTTAGTTCAAGTCATTGAAGTTGTGCTTGGCTCTGGTTAGGTTTGTTGTAGTTAAACTTGTAAGTTTAAAATACTTCAAAAGGGGCTATCTCTTGTGTTGCTTAGCGTGATATAGGGTGGTCAAAGTTTGCATGAGGACACAATGAATTTAGTTATCTCTGTAAAGTGCATTACTTCACCTGCTTAGTTTGCAGATCATCTCTTTCTTACAGTAGGAAAGATTAAACTGGCTCTGCTGTGTTATGTTTGGGACTGTCATAGTAACACTGGTTTGTTTGCTAGAGTTACAGTGACTTGTAAGAATGTATGTAAATATGGTGTATTACAGATATCTTTCTCTGTGATTTTGTCTGATCTAGTAATGTTTGAATTTATCCAGAAGACATTTATCAAATCTCATTTAAGAAATAAAATCCCAGTTGTTAATGCAGGTAGAACACTTGGCTGTTGAGTGAAGTCAAATGAGATTTCTTGTGCTTGCCTTGCTTGACGATGTGAGAAAGACATAGTTCGTGGGAAGCAGCTATACTGATCGTTGGACCAGTTGATATAATGACAGGCTTTGGGACAATCAGTATTCTCAGGCTAGTCTTATAAAATATTTATCATCCTTCTCTCTAAGCCCCTTGTTGGATGTCCTTAGTAGACTGAAATTCTTGCCAGTATTACAATTATTGCCAGTATTACAGTAGACTGTAATTCTTTGCAGTGTGGACGGTGGAAATATTGCCGTGTGTAAGTCTGTACTTAATTTGGGTATGATAAGAATTATCTGAAAAGCGTTTAAAAACAGAGAAGTGGTCTGCACAACAGAAATTAATAATCAGGGTCCTGACCTTGCCAGCAGATATGTGTGGGTTGAGCGTAACTGAGGTTGGGGATATGCCTGCAGAGGTTTATCTGAAGAGGAGGGGCCCTGCACAAGCATATTATCCTGACCTTGCTCAAAAACAAATGAAAAAAAAGCCCCAAACCAAACAACCCCTCCCATCGAACCAAAACAAAAACAGCCCCCGCAACAAAAAACCCAAACAAAAAACCTTCCCCCCAGAAAACAAATGAAAAACTCCAAACAGACAAAAACCACCACCAAAATAACCCAAAAGAAAACTAAAAAAAAAAAAAAAAATTGCAGTAGTAACAGGGCAGTGATGCTTTAGTTGGCCGTTTCAAGTATAGGAGTCTGCTGGAGAAATACTGTACTCAAAGGTTTTTTCACCTCCCCTGTTGTTTCTTTTCACAAAAAGTGGATAAAATGGCCAGAAGCAAGAAGTGAGGCATTCCTGTTTCCACTCAACAATTGCATATCATTACTAAGTATTTGCAAGAGGCGTGTATGTGTGCTCACACATATCCCCATCTATATGTGGCTATAGATGTGCCCTACCTGAAGAGTCCATTTGTCAGAAAATTAGTCATTCGTTAGAACTGTAGGCGTAAAGAAAATAAGTACTTTGGATAGAACTAATATTCCTCCACCAAGAATCCCAAACAACTACAACCCCCGCCCTGCAAAGCCACTAAAAAGTGTCAATATTTTGTTAAGAAGTAAGAAATTTTTCTTTGCTGACTTACTAGACTTAAATGACAGAATGATTGTCTTTTTCTTTTTGAGATTATTTGGATTGTTAAAAATATGTAGTTAAATGTTTAGATGTCTGGCCCTGTGGAAATAGATTTACTATGCATTTGAACCTGGCGAGGTTTTACTCGGTGTTAGTGAAATTAATAAACTGCCTTGAAAGGTCATCCTGATTATCTTGTAGGTAAGTGAGACATAGAATGGCCTTTTCATTTAATTTGTATTGCACTGGATTAGCTATGAAGGATTGTATGATGAATATGTAAGACTGATCTTTCCATAGGCTTAAGAGCTTTCCTCTCTGTTTTCTCTCTGCAAAGAATTAAAAATAAAAGAACCAACCCATGTATTAGTTTAAAGTATTTGACTAGCTGTTTTCATTGAGGATAGACACTACTGAAATAGTTTCTGTCAAATACATTTAGAATTAATTTATCTTGAGTCTCATCATTTATGTGTTTAAGGGATTTATTGTTGCAATGTTAGAGGGTGTGTGACACAAATCTCTGTCATGCGAACATGTAACTGCATGAATAAAATGTGTGTATTTGCTCGCAATATTAAAATGCTGGTAAGACAGTCTCAAATGGATAAATTTGTCTGTTTGGAATTGATTTAAAATGAAGGAGCATCTGCTTGCATCTGCTTTGAAATGGGTCTCCTATGTGCATATTGATCGTGCATTGAATGGTACATGCTGATATTCAGGAATTCTACTGAGGTTATTAAGAACTTCTTTTTCCTGCTTTAGTACTGACAGCCACTGGGGGAAAAGGTAACCATTATTTAGAGCCTGTCTTCTGTTCTCTAAGTGTTGGCTTTTATGAGAGTTCAGTTCCTGTTGCTGCATGTCTGCCTCTTCTTCCTCGTAGCTACACCTTCATCTTCTGGAATAGAATGCAGATTTATTATACATCAATTGCTTGGGAAAAAGAAATTTCTCAACAGAGTATGAAATGTTGCTCTTGATTAGGTGTAACATATGATGGCCTCTGCGCTCTCAGGTTTCTGCTTAGTGTGTCCCAAGCAGGCTGTACACATTGAAGATCAATTTGCTGCAGTGTGAAGGATGGTGCTGAAACAGGTCTGGGAGCATGTCCTGGGAAATAGGCAAGTGCAGCAGAAAATTTTGGGGCAAGAGTAGTTACTGTTTGTCTGTGGAAGGTGAATAGAGTCAACTGTGCTAATTGGTGTGCAGTAAATGGGCTTTGGAAGTCATAGGTGCTAATGCAACCCTGTCATTACACAGCGCCCAGCGGTGAAGGGAGCTTTGAGGTTCCCAGGGAGAGATGTTGATCTGCATATTTCCATGGCAACAGCCATCCCTTACACATTTGTAACTTTTGATTAAAGATAAGGAAAGGAGGGGGAAATACTTTAAAAATTATAAATATAAAGCTTTAACTAGATCTTTTATTTGAACAATATCCCTTATTTATGTTCCTCGGAGCGTGGAGATTTTATGAGGAATGCAACTGTTGTTTCCCCATTTGGTAGACTTTGAGGTGACATTTGGGAGCAAGTGCAATGTTTTGGAGATGCCTGTCTGACTGTGATCATAGCTGCAGTAACATCACTCCACCAATGCAGTTACTATCTTTATATATTAGTATATTTTGTACCAAAATTATACTTGAAGTTTGTAATGCTAGGAGATTTGTGTCTCTGATGAAAGGGTAAAAAACCTAATTTTCTGTGAATAAGACTTCCTTTGGAAGAGGAGGAACATGATAGACCCTAAATCGTAGTTTCTTAGGCAGTATAATGGCTGATGCACAAAAGCCTTATGCTAGTGGGGAGAGCAAGCTGTTCAAGCAGAAACTGAAGCTTGCTGTTGGCTTGCAAGCTGGTTTTGTGCTTGGTGTATCTTGACATCTCTCTCTGCTTTACCTATCTGCTTGTTCTTGAAAGTGTCCTTCAAGAACAAGCAGTGGTGGCCAGGTAGCAGTATTGTGAAAGGGATGTTCTTCGTTCATGTTCGGTATTCTGTGTGATGCTCAGGTGCACCATGTTTCATTTCCTGGGAATTTGTCACTACTGAAGAGCAGTAGAATTTTGCCACCTGTCACTTTTATTGAATCATCCTTGGGTGGAAATACTGAATTGCTTGTGGATTTCCTGCTTACACTACCAAAAGCTGAGCTATAATATCAGGACTAGTGCAGTGGAGTCTCTGAAGAGGGATGAAATAAAACAATATTTTTTCTGTGCCTTTACTTTGCATAGGTGAGCTTTGGTTTGCTTTGGAGTTATCAGTGCTGAATGTAGATGAGGGCAGAAGTGGCTGGCCATGTCTGGTTTGGTGTGAGAAAATGATAAATGTTTTTCTGGAGCTTCATGGAGAGTTTCACCAGCATTTCACCCTCATTTCTTGTCTTTCAGAACGAAGAGGTGTATAGATATGCGAAGCCTCACGTTTGGTGGTTGGTAGTTGAAATGGATAGAGTTGGCTACAGTTTCCAAAACAGGGAGTTTTACTGCTACAGACCTGTTGTTTCATCTGGATGCTAAGTCTGAATGCACCATATGGTCAGTAGTAGCCTCATGTGCTGCTCCTGCCTTGACTGTTAAGTGCCTTTCATGCTGCTCTTGCACAAACCCTTAACATTACTCCAGAAAATTTTTGGTACTGGGGGAAGTTCATAGTGACCATGCATACAGGGTTGGAAAGTTCATTATGCTGGGATATTTAGAAGGATGTTCTCTGTTATAAAAGAGAGAAAAGGAAAAATTGGAGGAAAGGCTAGCAGTGGATATTGACAGTTATTAATTGATTTAGCACTAGTCAGTATGAGCTGGGGTTTTTTCATAGTCAGAGGATGAGCATTGTTTTGGGAACTTTTGTTTTAACCAAACAGATGCATTTTAAGGCTGAAGTAACTACTGGATTGAGTTGCTTTGCTGGCAGAACATCATATGAGTTTATGCCGTTATACCCATGAAGAATGTGGTCATTTGTCTTCTGATGGAAGAGTGCTCTCAGTAGAACACCAACGTCACAAAACCCCCCTGTCTAAGGTGGTCTTGTTCTAGTCGTTATCACCAGAGAATTAAAAGTACACTGTTTTTGTCAACTTCTGTGATGGGGCAGGAGAGCATTTCCAT
The DNA here is from genome assembly GCA_013390005.1 of Calyptomena viridis. Lineage (NCBI taxonomy): Eukaryota > Metazoa > Chordata > Aves > Passeriformes > Eurylaimidae > Calyptomena > Calyptomena viridis. The sequence continues at coordinate 221,216 of WEIV01009462.1, forward strand.
AGCTGTTGCACAATGCAAAAAGTGGATGGGGTAATGCTTAAGAGTAGAAAATATTATTTGTTAGTTTCTATGTCAGTTACAGCTAAGACTCTAACACCTATTTTAGGATTCTGAAAACTTGTGAGCTTTGTGAAGGTTTATGTCCTGTTCACCACCAGAGAGTACAACCAAGCAAGCTCTGGGTAAGTAAAATTAATTGAAACTGCTGGAAAGGCAGATAGAGATGTGTAGAGGTGGGAAACCAAGTGTTCGGAAACCAAGGATGTTGAAAGCACATACTGGGAGTTTGAAGATGGGCACATAAAATGTGGGACAAACCCTGGTGATCTGAACATGTGCCTCTGGTTGGAAAGATTATGTGGCAGCTCTGAACTTGTGTGTTTGGGCAGCCTTGGTGAACAGTTCATCCGGATCCTGAAGTGTCTGTCTGGGTAAAGCTGAGCTGGAACATATATGTATGTAAAAGGTAGTACAAAGTAGCCTTTGTTCAGAATTTTTAGGTTTTTATGGTAGCTTCTGAAAAGTGTTCTAGTGGTTGCATGAAGAAGGGCAGTGTGGCAGTACTTTTGTTACAGGTATTATTACCGTGAACATCTTTGGTTAGATGTCCATGCAGGATTGCTGTCATGACTTCAAAACTACTTCAGATGTGATCAAATGATTTCAGCAGGCTCTTTTGAAACCTTTCATGTAATACTGAAAATCCTCTGTGGTTGCATGAATTCAAGATGTTCAACCCTTGAGGTTTAAGACTTGGAAATTATAAATGTAGCTGAGATTCTGTATTTGGTTACTCAGGCAATGTGCTGTTATTTTCTTTACCTGCTGCTACCTGTGAATGTGCCTTCCATTCAAAGACAGAGGAACCTTTGGTTAAGCTTAAAATTAATCAAATATTGACAGTAAAGCCATAAACATTTTATAAACCATACAATGTAAAGCTGGCATATATTAACCTTTTTGTGGGAAGCAAGAAAACAAATGGAATTTTATTTCTGAGATACTGACAATAATAATGCCTATGAATTTCAGCATTCAGAAGGAAAGTACAGTTTTGAAGCATTGTGTTCATTTCAGCAAGCCATCTTTTGAAAATGTATTGATGGAACTCTTTGTACTGTTGTGAGCCAGAACAATGTCAGGAGGGTACTGCTTGTACTGGAACAAACAACTTTATTGTTTCCTGAATCATCCTGAGTGTAGCAGTGTGAAGGCCAAAACTGTAATAAAAATGGATAATTATTGGTTTTCACTCAAAGAAAAAGCTGTACCTAAAATTCAATTTAGTTTTAATTCTTAATATTTCATTTCCTTTCTTCATACCAGATCATAAAAGTGTAGTTGATACCTTACTTTTAAAGACAAGTATATTCCATGAGACTTAGAATTCAGGCTTCATTAAAATCAGTTTAAATCATAATATTAAGCTGCTTAAAAATTGTTTTAATCTAAATTTTAATTTTAATCTTAAATTGCATAGTTACATGGGTAGAGCAAAGATGGTATTTTAGTTAGTTTCTAGTGACTAGTAGCTGTAGCTTACATAAATCAGGTTATATGTGTAGCATTTCTAACACCTAGGACAAAGAAGTTTTGTATATAAAGCTTGCTTTTTAGTTGTCTGAAATTCCTAATGCTGTCATCTACAACAAATGTGCACATAGCTGTCTGTTCTCTTTGTAAATGATGTGTTACAGAGAGCCACATTGGCACAGATTTTCCAGCCTCATTATGGTGAACCAATAGTGGGATATGTGCCAAAAGGTTAAGCGTATAGAGTAAGAGGCAAGGCATGCAGTATCTAGGACAGCACCAGCTGTGTGGTGATTGTCTTTTTTGGGGCTCTGTTGTGATTATAAAATTTGTGTAACAATCCTTCAAAACCTTGTATTTACATTAATATTTTCAGTGCTTGGGTTTGTGGCAGAGACAGGCAGTGGGAGGGTGAAACCCATTAGCTTTTCATAAAATGTGCAGCAAATTGCAGAATTCAGCAGAGGCTGTGTCTCAGTCCAGCTGTCAGCCAGCAGACTAGTCACAGGAGTGAAGTACTCATGCTCGTAGGATTGGGCTTTGTGGCAGGTGGAAATTGGGTTCACGAAAACAGCCGGGTGTTTGCTGTGGCGGTTGTAGCATGTGTCTGGACTCTGGCTGTAACCCACTACTCGGCTCTTTGGCAGGAGGACAGAGTAATCTGGTGCAAGACCTGAGGTCACCTACTCAGGCTTTTACATCTGAGAGGTGGAACAGCCTTGCTCTGAAATTGCTAAAGGGGGAGAAACTGTGATAGCAGTGGGGATCAGTAATGAAGCTTTATGCTGCTTCTTGTGGCCATCTGCAGAGTTGAAAATAAGTTGGTGAGGTTCAGTGCGTGTTGTGTAAGGGCTTTTTTTGTACGCTAGGGTCATGTAGATGTGCATCAGACAGGAATTCATTAACTAATCCAGGAAATGTTTTGGTGTGAACAGGAAACTATTGAAAATCTGAGCTTTTCAGTGGCACTTCCTTTCCCTGTCTAAGCTCTGTGTGGTGAAATAATGGAGTTTATTTACTTCTGGGCTTGAATGCTTTAAGCACTTGGCAAAACTTTATCTGCTTACATTGCTGCCATGTTTTTTCAAATTTCTCAACATGCTTTGATCGTTTTAAGGATACAAAGCACTTCTTTTTTTGGATTTCCCCAAGCAAGAATTGCTTTCAAAACTTACTGCTTTAGTTTGAATACCTAATTGTATTTTTCTACAAAGTTTGTGTGTAAAGGTTTAAATGTTTCTGTGTTACTGTAGTGTGGCATGAAGCAAGGACAGTTTAATCTTCTAGAGTTGATGAAAATGTGAACTTTTAAAAATCTTAAGGAGAAGAAAGCAAGCTGAGATTTAACTGATTCTTTGAGAGGCTGTGGAAGTGATTATGAAGGCTCCTGCACCTGTTAATCCCAACAATCAAACTGTGTCTGATATAACCAAATTAGGTAGTTCCCTTCGTGTGAAGAGGGACTGGAGGGTTGTGAAAGGACAGTGTTTGTGACTTTCACAATTAATGATTTCCGTTTCCTGCAAAAATCTGAAGGCTTTGGACTCAAGTGTAATTGATGGGTTTATGATACTACCAGGGCTATTGTATTCTGGTGGCATTTGAGGGCTCCAATCAGTCAGGGCTATGGTGTGTTAAGAGTTTATGGTATATAAACACCAGTGGGAGACATGGTCACTTCCTTGAGAAATTCACAGCATAGTTTGAAACAGGAAGAAAGTGAGCCTCATGGAAGGAGGAGAAGCAGAATTTGTAAGACAGGTTGGATGATCCTGCTGCATCCAGTCACTGAACTTTTGCCTTTGGAGGTTTTATTTGAAAATTATTCCCTGTAAGTCTTTCTAAATCTTTCTGCAGAGGTGGAGCCCAAATGATTGGGGGAGGGAAAGATGGCAGTTGCTGTTCATTTGTTGAATAAGCTCCAAAATTAAATGAGTGTGGGATAGGGAACAAGAGCATCAGCCACAGGTATGAGCTGAGTGGTGCAGATCACATAGTTAGGAGGGGGGAGAGTTGGGAAGGATAGAAAACTGGATAAAAACAATTAAGGGATTTAAGTGTTCTTGTAGAAGAGATGATTTTGGTGTCCGTTTGGGAATGAGGACAGTAAAGATCATGTCTAGATTTTCATGTGAGTGTGTGGTGTGGGGAAGAAAAGGCGACTTGCTCTTCACTTTCTATGAAGAAACACATCATTGCAATTTCTAGATGCTGATGTTTCATTCTGAACTGAAACTGCAACATGTGTTACTGGTGTGATGAAAGATGAAATTTGTATTCTGATTTACATGTTTCTTTCTTGGTATAGCCACTGCAAGTGTATTAACGAAGCCCATGAGCATATTTTTTCTCTCAATTTCTTCAATTTCTAAGATATCTGCACAGAGAAGTAAATTCATTGCATTTTGTAAATCTAGTGTAATTTTACTGGTATCCTTCCTATGCCATGGCATTGGAACTTGCAAACCTACTGCTGCTTGTTGCCGTATTCACACTGTGATAAAAAATTAAAGGTAATGCAATTGATTATTGCTTGTTTTTATGTATCTAGGTATACTAAACACATTGTGAGTTCATTTCTACAAATGGATTTTCCCTGAGGTTTGTATGCAGGCTGCACTAATTGATCCTTGGCAATAGCTGTATCGATAAGCTAAGTCCTAATAGGCAGCTGGTAATAGAAGTGGGTTTTTGGAGGGCAGCCTTATTGGAATCTGGCTCGCATTATGGGAGAGCACCACATTTAAAGTCATTTTAGTTCTTGATGTTGCAATAGTGTCTTGTGGAGATGGTTCAAGTACTCCCAGGAGAGAGTAGAAATGCCTCTCGCATCACTCAGCTGTCCTCCTGCTGATTAAGGAGTGACACTGTCCAAGATGCCTTTAGGAGACAGGCAGTTATTTTCAGACGAAGACGTTAACCACGAACTGAAGCCTTATGGGAGGAAAGGGTAAGCAGGGCTGGAGGGGGAGGGCACTGCTCCCAAAGCACACAGCATTTATTTTGCTGCTTCTTGGTATTAATCTCTCTTTAGAAAGCTTTCCCTATTTACATGATGAAACATTTAGCACTTAGGAGCTATGTGCAGACCTAAAGGTTCTGTTTCATAATCTTATTTTTACACTTGCTTAAATGTAAAATAACCTAATGCTAAATTGCATCCTGCTAGTGAGACCAGCAGAGATGCTTTTTATTCTTGGTACTCTTTTTAGATAGTATTAGGAGTTTTGTTTTTAATATTGATCCAGAATCTAGTTTTAAGCAGCAAAGGGATTTATGTGCATCAGGCTGCTGCCGTGTGGTCATTGTTTTTGTGTCAGACTCATTACTTGATGACAAAATTCAGGCCATTGCCAACTGCTCAAGGCAACCTTTTACTATGATCCTTGTAATAGAGCTCTGAGAACAGCCATGCAGCTTGAGTTGCAGGTAATAAATTAATTTTTTAGATATTTTTTTAGGGTAAATTGAAAATTAATTTAGAGATTCTTCATCTAGTAAGTCAGTAGGGAATAATTTAGTGGCAGTGGAAAAGAATTGTCTTAAATTGTAAAATGCTGCACTATACGCCAAGCGAGAGAGGTTTATATAGTGTTGTTGCTGTTGACTGGCCAATTTCATTATGTCATAACTAACAATAAAGCTGTCTGAATTACTCAGCAGATTGAGATTTCTTAGGCTGTGACTTATGCTGCCTATGTGGAGATTAATTGTAAATGATCTTGTGTTTATATGTACATTGTGCAGCCAGGTCAGATATGGCGATGCACTCTCTGAGCCCTTCCCAATAACCAGTGATGTGAAACAAGGTTGTATTTTCGCATCAACTCTATTCACAGTCTTCTTCAGCATGATGCTGCAAAGGGCTTCAGCAAATCTCGATGAAGATAATGATATTTACATCCGATTTATGAACGGGATTTACATCGTACCGATGGTAACTTATTTAACTTTAGATGACTGAAGGCCCACATTAAGACTCAGAATTACCTTGTCCGTGATCTGCTTTTTGCTGACGATGTCGCTCATACAGAAGCAGCTCTGCAGAGCTTAACATCTTGCTTTGCAGAGGCTGCTGGGGTTTTTGGGCTGGAAGTCAGCTTGAAGAAGACAGAAGTGCTTTACCAACCTGCACGTAGGGAACTTCGCCATCATCTTCCTATCACTGTAGGTAAATCAGAGCTTAGATCAGTCCAGCAGTTCAGCTATCTAGGAAGTATCATTTCCTCGGATGGTAGGATTGATAAAAAGATAGACAATAGGTTAGCAAAGGCATACCGAGCATTTGGGAAGCTTCATAAAAGAGTCTGGTGCAACAACACCTGCTGAAAAAGATTAGTGTTTATAGACCCATTGTACTGTCTACTCTTTTATGTGGGTCTGAATCATGGGTCATCTATTGCCATCACCTGTGACTGCTCGAACGTTTCCATCAGCGCTGCCTCCGTACAATCCTAAACATCCACTGGACTGACTACATGACTAATGTTACTGTCCTTGAGCTGGCAGAGGTCACCAATATTGAGGCCATGCTGTTGAGAACACAACTGCAGTGGGCAGGGCACGTTTCCAGGATGGAGGATCACAGCCTCCCTAAGATTGTGCTTTATGGTGAACTTGTCACCAGCTGCCGCAGTAGAGGAGCTCCAAAGAGGAGATACAAGGACTCCCTGAAACAACACCTCAGTCTTGGCCATATTGACCACCATCAGTGGTCCACTCTGGCCTCAAATCAGGAGACATGGAGACACACCCATCTATAATGCTGCTGCCTCCTTTGAAAACTCACATGGAATTAGTCTCGAAGAGAAAAGACAACACAGAAAGAACTGCGCCTCGTCAATACCACCTAAGGAGACTTTCCATTGTGCCTTTTGTACCTGGACTTGTCTGTCCCGCATTGGCCTTTTTAGCCACTAAGCACACTTGTAGCAATAGTGGGTAGAATCCTTCCCATATCTTCGTTTGTGAAGCTTAGCCATGATGATGATATGTACATTGGAGAGGGATCTCTGACTAGTTTTCATTATCTCTTGGACTGGATTGTGGGAGTATCCAGACAAACTCATGTAGGTGTAGTTCTTGCAAGCAGCAGTGCATGAGTAAGTGCCTCAGTGTTGTCTTAGTATGACCTTTTGGGAAACTGGGGGGCGTTTTTCGTTGGTGCATTGTATATAGATGCTGTATGTTTTCCACTGCCATACGGCTTCAATACGAAGAATTCACTAAAAAACTTTGCGTATATTGTGTAAATTCTGGCTGAACAGTTGGCTGCTTTGTTTACACTCTAGTATGCAAAACTGTAGTTTGAATCTTGAGTTCTATTTTGAAGTCATCAGGCTTTGAAGTGATTTGTAATGGTGTATACGGAATAATTTGTGTTTATAAAAGTAGCTGGCAGTTGAATATTAGTATTTTTTATCCAAAGACATGCTGAAGTTGGATGAGTAAAAGGGGGCTGGGTTGACAGGGGGAGACTTCAATTGTCCTCTATTATGTATTACTGCATTTTCTGGTTATTGTTTTTAAATTATGCCAATGCTTTTTTTTTTTATTAATGCTTTGTATTAAAGCTTGTGGTATGTATTGCACTTTTAAAATTCAACTGTACCTTGGTTATCAGCGTCACTGAAGCTTACTTGAATAAATGAACAGAATTCACTCTATGCAAAAGAATCAGTAGGGTGATGTTTGCAAATATGTGCAGAACAAAAGGCAAACCAAAGTTAAAATCTGCCTTTTAGAACACATCAGAACAATGTTTTATACTTCTTCATTAACAAGAATCTATTAAATACTGAAAGAATGCTGTTACATTTAAGGACAGCATTTTTGCTTTTGATGCTTTGTTTGTTAAGAAACAGAAAACAATAGGGGAAAGGAATCTGAGCATTTTGAGAAGCTAAGAATTTAAGAAGAAATTTAGCTTGTGCTCAGTTAACAGATTTTTTTGTTCCAGTACGTTGGAATTACTTTTGTCAAGGTCTGAATGAACCTATTAATTCTTAATTAGGTTTTTGTTGAATATGGTCAGAAAAGGAAAACCAAAACTGTCACACAAAAAATAGGATTCAGGGAAACAAACCTTTGTCACAGAGTTGTTTTGTGGTGGTTGTGCATGCAGTTCTATCTGAGGCTTGATGTCTTGAGATTTCTTTTTCTCTCCTATTACAGAAAAATGTAAATATATTTGTTTCTAGGGAGATCAGCAGATAGACTAAATAAGAGCTGGTGATATAGTGTGCAAAATAGGGAAGGCATTTACAGTAAATGAGACCATGGCACACACAAAGAATTGGATACTTTTCTTGATCCTTCTTGGGAAGGGAGCCTTCCCCGACAAATGGAGTAAATAGATGGTGTCCATGGATCAGTGTGCAGTAAGTGCAGGGCTTGGTTTGACTTGGTGGTAGGTCCTTCCAGAAAGAGTTTGCCACAACAGGCTTTTCTTGGCTTTTGAGGCTTCTGGGAGATGAGATTTATTTTTATAGGTACAGGTGGCCTTTCTCTGCACTCAGTTGGAGTGATTTGAGAGGGTGGTCCCGTCTATTGTGGGAGATGTATGAGATACAGACCTGCTTTTCTCCAGAATGGCTGAAGCCTGGTGTAGTGTAACTTTTTTTAGGGCATGATACACTGATATTTCTGATCCGGAGTAGCTATCAATGGTGTTTTGCTCTCCCCACTTTCTGTCTAGGTATGTAGCTGTGTCTGCTTTTTCCTTTTCCTTTCCCTTTTTTAATTTTTCTTTTAAGGTAATCAGATGCCATGTGACTGGTATCTTGTGTAACTCTCTACAGCCTTGTTTATTGATGCACTTTATACAGACTGTTCTATCTTTGCTTTTGTACCTGTTGCTTATGTGGTGATTAGTTTTTCCCTGAGCTCTTCAGGCACTGGTAGCCAGGGGCAGAGGTGCCAGTGCTGTGGGGTGGCTCCGGAGGTCCTTTGCTGATCTGGCAGTAGTGGATGCTGTTGTGAGAGCCTCACTGGGGCTGCCTGCCTGCCTGCTGACTGTGGCCTCCTTTCCAGGCTGCCTGAACCTGGAAGCCTGTTACAGGACTGTAAAGGCCTGTTACGGGGCCTTTATAGAGGGACCTGCTGGGCTGCCCAGGGTGTCAGGACTGTGGTTTGGGGGGGTAGCAAGGCAAAACAAGAGTGTTCCTCACATTAAAGTTGTGTTCACCTCCACTGGTCCTCTTGTTTTACAGAAATCGCATATTGCTGTTGTTGGGGTTTTTTTAACCCACTGTCATGGTTTGACTCTGGCTAAAAGCTGAGAGCCCACACATAGATCTAAAATTTCTCAGAGAAGGGAAAAAAAACCCCCGACTTTTGTGATAAGGATTACAAGCAACTGTTTATTAACTACTTCACACAANNAACACAGGATCACAGCCTCTCTTTTCCGGCATGTCTCTGTTTCAGCGAGGAAAAATCTCCCAGTCTTTCCACGGGTTCACAGGCTGAAGAATCTTTGCCCCTATGATTCCTCACAGATTGCTGGGGCCCTATTCCAGTGTTTAAGGCATCTTCTCTTTCTCCTTTCTCTGACCTTGGTGTTAATCAAACTCCTCACCTTCCTGTCTCTTAAGCGGCCATGATGTTCTGCGCAGACTTTTTTTTCTCTACTCCTTCTTAAATATGTTATCACAGAGGCGTTGTTGCCTGACCTTGAGCTAGCTTAGAGCAGAGAAAAACTCTAGCAGCTTCTTAAAGAAGCCTCTCTCCTAGCCCCCCCAGCTAATAAAAAACTCTGGCTACTTAAAACCACAACACCCACAAAACCTTGAATTTGCCAAGTAATTTTTTTTGTAATGCAATTTTGATTTGTGTACTGAGAACTACTGCTTTTTAGTGGCAGAGTTGTGCTGTAAATGTCAGCTGAAGGGAGTGTAGTTGCACATTTGAAGTGGACAGTGTACAGTGTACAGGTTTCCTTTCTCATTATTCTGTCCAGAACTAAATGGTTAAAACAATGAGAGGTTTCCGGTGACCATATTTGTATCAGCTGTTTTTCTAATTAATGAAATGTGGCTGAGTATTTGGTATTTTCTGTGAGGAAGGTTGAATGTGAGAAAGAAATACCAAAGATCCGTTTTGTGACTTCGCTTTGTAACCCAGCTGTTTAACACAGTACAGTAAAATTCAGCAATTTTGGCAATTCAAAATCATACTGTCAGTTTCACATTGCTTTTTGCATGAACCAAGTAGCTGCTGTTTTTCTGGTTGTTGCTGTTTGCAGTTTGCCTTCATCAGCGTAAAATAAGGACCGCAAAAACTGCTGGAAAACTAGTGATCTCTTTTGAAAGAGTCACAAACATTTGGGACAAACATTTGCTTCAGCAGTGTGACGAAGGAGTCACACTTGGGAGTGTGTAGGACAGCATGCCAGAGCAGAAGCCAGTGGTGCATACTGGCTTTTGCTGTTAAAGTGGTTTGTAAAAATAGTGCTGACAAAGTCACTCTATTGCACTAGTAACCAGAGATTGCAAACATTCAAGAGGTTTGGGGAGGGCTGCAGTGGTTGAATTGCCACATTTTGTTCAGCCTCTGGGAAAGCCACAGTGGAACTGGAGCAGTTTGTTTTAAAAAGTTTTGTAGGACTTTGGACGATGATAGTGAAATTAGATTATGTGGACAACACATCTGCAGTTAGAATTTTACAACTGGGAGGAAGATTATCAAAAAGCTCAATAATAAAATGCTTAAATTTGCCTGAAAGACCAAAATAAAATGAATACATTAAAGACTTCAGTCAATGAAGGAAGTCTGCACCTTTCTAAATTTCTTTGACAGGTATAAGCAATTATATTACTGTATTAATATATATTGTAGTACCTAGCGTATAATATATAGTTATGTATTATTCTAAGTAGTTATAGTAATTACATTATTAATAATGTAAATATAAATTTTCTTGTCTGGAAATCTGCTGAAGGCCAGGATCTTGAAGGGCCCTATACTTGAAGTTCAGATGTTATTCTGAGGATGCATGAGGAACCTGGGGAAGAAAAAACAAGTTATACCTGCTTCTTTGATTTGAGAAGCTACTAGTTAACAAGCTCAGGAGTATTCACTGTTATTATTATGGAATCTTTCTTCTTGATTTGGATTTACAGGTGACAGAAGCAGATGAAATATTTTAGGAAGTAGTTAAGAATGGAGAAGGGAGGCTGCTTGAGCTCAATGCCAACTGATTATGTTTTGTTCCTCTTTCTAGGTGATGGGGATTCATTACTTCTTGCAGGGACCACCTATGTCTTCAGAGGCTGGAGACATACAAGGCTCCTTGAGAGGGGGATATGTTTAACTCTGTCAAGAGTAGCACTTCCACACCAGGCATTAGATCACTGGTCCTGCTCAGCTTGAGAATTTGTAGTCTTGTGAAGGGAGAAAATATCCTTAGTTGTGCTGGTACTTGCTGTCGACTTTGGTCTGGCAGATGATATCCAGACTGAGGTGTTCTGATACTGTATTTTCAATAACCCCTCAGCCCATGTGTCTTCATCAGAGTAGTAACAGTGGGAGCACAAATGCCTTGGTTGAATGATAATTTGGAGAAGACGCTTCCTCCAAGCCTTGTTGCTACTACTATAGGCAAAACATCACATACTGCTGCTTTTCTTTTTCTCCAGACCATACCAGATGGCTTCAGATCCCATGTGAGGTTTTAATGAAAGTTTCTGAGGTCTAGCATGCATGCAGAATGCATGATATCTTGAGACTGAAACTTACCTTCCCATTTATTTGATTTTACAGTCGTCACTTTCCTGGTCTGCAGTGGTATTTTTCTTCACATGGGATTTCTCATGAAGGCTCTTAATTATCATGTGCAATTTGGGGAGTTCCATTTGCATTACTTTCAGCTGATGGTCTGTCAGTGTACTTATGTTATATTTTATAGTGTGTTATAATTCCTGTTTATGAACTGCACCTGCACTATGTTAGAGTTTACCTAGAAATTGAGAAGTAAATGTTGTAGGAAAATGTAAGCATAACATACAAAATAAGTGTGAGACATGTCTTTTGCATTAGCATGAAATAGCAGTTAAATATGCAAAAATATGTAGAGAGAACATTTGTAATTAGGCTGTGCAAGATTGAAGGAGTTAATATGGAGAACTCATTTTGAAAGGATTCATGACAAATAAGAAAAGACTTAAAGGAGTGTGGTTTTCTGAAGGAGACTTTTTTGAAATGTAAGTGGATTTTTTCAAAGCTGTGTATACAGCCAAAGAGAAATTAGGAAGGTTTCTTTGAAATAATTTTCAGATAGGTGACTGAGTAGGGCTTCGCTCTGTGATGACTAGACGTTACCTTTCCACATATGTACCGACGCTTGGCTTTAGCTTCTAACATGCTAATGGGCTGGGCAAATTCATAGTGCAAAAAATCTGTGTTGTAATGATGAATTGTGCTTTTTAGCTGTGGCGTGGATAATTTTTTTGTTGGTTTGTTTTTTTTTGGGGGTGGAATAATTAGGAAATACATTCAAAACATGGATAAGATTGACTGCTGCATTGATTTTTGTTGTATCTCTCAGAGGTACACACTTGAAGTCTTTCTGAGCTCTGGATGAGTTGGTGAGGCTCTCTCTTTCTGAGGCAGCAGCACGTGTAATAGCAAGCTGCTGAGTGGCTTTCTGTCTTGAGAATGGGTTATGCTGCAGAACTTCATGCTCCTGCTGCAGCTGTGCTCTGTCCATCATTGCTCCTATAGTTTTGTGGCTAGAGCTGCACTGTAGAACTATCAAAAAATGGAAAAATCAGGAAAAATCTTGATAAAGCTGGGAAATCAGTTTTCTTGTAGCACCCCAGAATTACAGCAGCTGGTATCCTGCCTGCCCCTTCAGGGCCCCTCTTTTGCGTGAGACAAAAACCTCAAAGTGAAAGGGTGGGGTTCCGCTTGTCTGAGGTGAAAGGATAACCTGATGAAAAAAATAACCTGGTGCTTCTCTGAGAAAAAGCAAATTACAGTGTTACCTTAACTACTGAGTAACACGGACCTCTGGAATGCCTGAATGAAATTCTGTACCAAGCCTTGTCCACTATTCTCATGTTCCCCATGCAGAAAATGGATATCTCCTCATTTTGTTTCTAATGACTGCAAATCCATCATGTCATCTTATATCCAATCTTTAATTACTCTCCTCTGTGAGAGTTGTGAGAGTTTTTTATTGTTGACATTCAAGTTTCTGGCTGCTGATCTTTTCAATACCTTATTAAATGAATGGCCGTGGTTTTCAGTATCACCTTCTCCAAACTCTTAAGTTGCTTGCATATTGTTTTCTTTCCCACAAATGGATTACTTTTGGAATTGTTGATCTCTGTATGCTGAGTATAAATGTCCATCATTTGTAGTGTTAAAATTCCAGAATATAATTTTGCAAAAATGGAAGTCTTCAAATAATGTAAAATGAGATTATAGGAAAGAAAAATGGCTAAGCAAAATCAGTAATAAATCTTGTTGGTTGTTTTTTTTTTTCCCTGTTGATTTACTAAATGTTTTAAGTACAGTGCTTAGTAGTTCACCACCTTAAAGGACAGTTGTACAACAATCAATCTGATGATTTGATTTTATGTAAATAAATAATTTTACTGTATTTATTTTTGTATTAGAGGATTGGAGAGGAAGATGAGTGATTATGTTACTGAGTGTACTTGTGTCTTGGAGTGACTTTATGATGTATCCCATATTGCCTACTCTATGCCAGAAAAATGAATTTTGTGCCTTTCTGTGCCTTTAAACTGAGCCTGAGAGGGGAGGGAAAGAAAAACAGCCAGAGGAACTTTTTCAAAACAGTTCTGTGCTTCAAGGTCACTACTCCTCTCTGTGTGGTTCTTCTGCTGTGGGGAGTATTGCTGCTGCTGCTGTTGCAGAGATGGGAGGAAGCAAACCTTTCTTGCTTTCCAGCCAGCTCTCAGCTCCATTTTCTTTGGAGAGAGACGGAGAGTTAAACTCCTGTGTTTTCTTGAGACTTTGGTTTTCTTCTTCCTCTCTTCTGGACTTGTTCGGAACACCAGAATATCAGACCTCACTGGGAGGTGAGGTCTTCCACTGGCCTGGAGGAGGAGGGGGTCCCCTACGCTGACCCAGCTGCAAAGAGGAGGGAGCACACCCGCAGAGGGACTCTAAAATCTTCCAGGTTTTCTCTCGACAGTGAGAGATTTTATTATTTAGCATTATTATTCTTTTCCTGTGTGTTTGTTAAATAAATAGTTTTGTACCTTCTTCACTTGTATCTGAGGAAATATTTCTTTTTTCCCGAACCTGGTGGGGAAGGGGTGACTACAACCTGCTTTCTGTCAGAGGATTGGTTTTTTTCTGTCTGAATTTGTCTCAGACTGGGACAACTAGTTAAATATCCTAGGCTGTTTACACTGTAACTGATATTAATGCTTATTAACTCTGGGAATGAATTTGTTTTTACTTAGTGTGAAGAGACATCTATAATGGCTGCATGCTATATTAAATATGAAAACAGTTTTTAAATACAGGTAGAGTAGGAATTTTTAAACCAGCAAGTGCAGTAAAACTTGAACTAAGTTTCTTGTTCGGTTAGTTGTGTGTTGGTAAGTGTATGCTAACCTGTTAACTTCAGCTGTGTGGTCTGCTGCCAGTCCTCCCCGTGAAAATAGAAGTAACATGTACTTTCAGCGAACTCAGCCTATGTTTACCTTAAGTCCTGCTTTTGCTAAGGGAGGTGTTTTAAAGAAAAAAAACAATCCCCAAGGGGAACAGCAGAGGCTTGGGGCAAGCGTGCTCTAGTTGGTGGTGTATGTGATGGTTGGAGTCAGGGTCTGGGTCACTAGAGATGCGATACAGGGCAAAAGCTGCTTGGTGCTTTGCCTGCGGGTGTGCTTTGGCAGTGAAATAGACTCAGCAGCGAGAGTCCTAATCCTGAAGCAATAGCCTTTTATTCAATTTTTTTATAATTTATTTTAGTATAGGAAGCAGTTGGCTCTGTTTATGATTGCCTTTCTTTTTTTTTAAGTATTACCTTGAAGTGTCTTTCTGAACCTGGGACCTACCCTCATTAATTCTTGAAAAGCTTTGAAGAGAAGTATGTATAAAATCAATTTAGGAGGAGGAACCCATTGGGGGCGGTCATGTGAAACTGTTCATGCAGATGATGCTGACTTGCAGTGAAAACTCCTGTGTTTATACCCCTAACTTCATGGTGCTGATGTGCTTCAGTGGCGATTCTCACGAGATGTACTTACGCAGTCTCAGGCATGCCCCGTAACAGTAGCTTTTTGTGACATACAGTCTGTTTTTCAGTGAAATTTACTTTGATGTTTACTTGAGTAGGTTTTTCTGTTGAAAGGGATATTTCAGATACCTTACAGTATGGTTTAAAAAAGAGTTGAATTAATCACTCAGGCTGAAGTGCTCACCCCTCCCCACTTGCACAGACATTGTTCATGAAACATGTTAATCTCCTCTTGCTCTCCCCCCATTGAAGAAGCCTGATACATTTCCTTTTGCATTAGTTAGGCCTTCTGGGAAATACAGGCAGAAATAAAAGGCTTTTCTATAGCCCTTTCTCCCTCAGGAATGCATAGAAACCAGCTCCTTGGATCTGATCCACAAACTTGAAACTTGATTTTGGCAGGGAGCTGGGGGTGGGGGAGAGGGAGAAGGAGGAGGGAGAGAAATCTGTAATCCTATGCACGTGTTACTGAGAGAGTTGTAATAACAAACCGAGGTAAAGGTATAGGAGCTCGTAAGATCTCATGGTACTTGGTAAATAAGGAACAGGGTTTGGGTTTTTTTTTTTAAACCTCGATGTTGTGCTGCCATTTGTGTCCAGAGCAGTTATTTAAAACTCTCTTAGCTTTGTAACCTTCATCTTCATGGGCAGTGTGTACCAAGACAGTCTACAGAGACTTATTTTGTTTACAAAGATTGTTTAAACATGGTGATGATTTCTCAGCTACCTGTAGTATGTTTGGACATTCTACCTTAACAATAGCAAGAAGTGGGCTCTTTGCCTTGGGGTAGCTATTTGGGCATACTAGTTACACATGCATGAAAACCCATGAGGAAAGGTACTGCAGGTTTTTACAGTGGTGTCACTACATTGATATCCCCAGTGTACCACAGGCAGAAAGGCCAGACTGAGCTTGGTGTAGTCTTTACCCCTCAGTGTGTTGGAAGGTATACGAATGCCTACAACTTGGAGTGGGCTGGCCATCATGTTACAAACAAGCCAGAGCTTTGAGCTACCTATGTATCTTGGTGGCTCTTGGGGAACATAGATCCTACATCTTTATAAGAAAGACCTAGTGAGGAAATAACCTGGGATTGTCTGTGGTGATATAGTAGTGCTGCCAGGGTAGGCAGAGTTTAGAGTGGTGTGATGACTTGGGCACATGGCCAGTCCATGTCATTGGGCCTGTCATGGTGTACATGCTGTCCTCTTCTTGCCTAAAAGAGGTGTCAGAGGTTGTTCCCAGCAAATGCTTGCCTGTGGGTTCATCATTAGTCTGGGTAAAACCACAATTGCCTCTTTCTCCTCCATGATTTTATTTATTGTTTAAATGTAGCTTGTGAATTGCACAGTAAAAATCTTGTATTGTGAATACATATGCAAATAACCAATGTCCACCGCTTGCTCATTAAGATTAACTTGAATGCAGCAGCATTAGTGGTGTTTTATGTGTTTCAGGTGGTCATTGCATTCATGGAAGCTTGCACTTTTCAATGTTGGTGCACCACTGCTGTTGCATATGCCTGAATAGCCAGCCTAAGATATTTCTGCCAATTCCCACTCCCTCTCCTTGCTCCCATGCAGCCTCCTCAGAAGTGGTGGTGCAGCTGCTTAGAGGTCGGATGCTGCACCACATCAGTGTTGTTTGCTGATGGTGTGGCCCCACCAGCGACAAAGCAGCACTGCTGCGAGGCCAGGAGCTGCTTCAACTGGTTTTGCCAGCAAGGGGAGTGTTGGTGAAACTATGGTGTGATCTGTGCTGTGGTGAGCTGGAGCATGAAAATGGGCATCAACAAATTCGGGGTGAATCTGACTTGACTGAAGTGACAGTTTCTTTCAGCTGAAAAAAATACTGCATAAATGCTGGCTTTCAGTTGTTATCTAGTGGGAAATTGGAGGTCATGTTCTTTGGCAGTCACCAAAGGAGGGAATTATTTTAATTCCACGCCTCTCCTTGAAGCAGGAGATTATAATCTCTCTGATGATAGGTTGTCAGGTTAGCTCTTCTCCCCCAAGTTTTAGGATGGGATTGCAGAGGATGGGGTGTTGGAGATGTGTTGCACAATGTCCTTTTCCTTTTGATGCCGATGTCTTCACCTTATGTTTGTGTGATCTCTGCTTCTTGACTTCTGCTATGGCTTGGTGTAGTAAAAGTATCCGTCACCATAATGTCTCCAGCTGACAGTTTCTTAGAGGTAGCTGTGTGGTTTTTTCTTCCTGATTTTAGTTTCAGGTTAGCAGTTGATCCTGTTTGTGCAGGCACAGATTTCCAATGTCTCGTTTACTTTCAGTAGAAGTGGAATTTTGTTCTGTGGGCTGTCTTGGTTTAAGCCCGGACTTTCAATGTAGAGAGAAGGCTCTCCATAAAGTATGCAAAGGTGGTGTAATCTGGCCTGTGAAAAAGTGGAAAAAAGTCTATCTTTCGGATAAACTTTGCAACGCTGACCAGCTCACTGCGATTGATTACTTTGCTGCTGAGGAACTGGGGGTTGTTTTCTGCATTTTTGTTACTGTCAGTGGTTGGTGCTTTAATATGCTTCTTCCAACCTATATTTTTAAATTATGTCCAGCAAGTTGTTGATTTTAATATGGAATAGTAATTCAATAATGACTTTGCAGGTGGTGATTTGCCACAAAACTGTTTGACTTTACCTGACCCCTATGCGACAGTTGCATTGGAATTTGTTGGTCCGGTTTGCTTAATGCCAGACCACTTACTCGATAAGAAAGCTGAAAGCAGAAGTTTTTGTTTAATTTGAAAACCGTCCAATTTCTGTAGATCGATACACTTTTCATTGAATCATATAGTACATAAATACAGCATATGGGTAGTCTTTTGGGGGAGTATTATGTGCTTTTAAATGGTGGGAAAACTTTTATGAAAAATGTGTTGGAAAACACAGCTGTTTAATGACAGGGGTCTTAATTTACTCCTTGATGTAGTGTTTTAATTTTTAAGTATGCAGAAATCTCTGTACCAAAACTTGCCTCATAGGGATAGTATGGTGCAGCTTCTTTTTAATCATCTTCCTGAAAGAGTGGTTGCTATAGTCATGATGAGTCTTCAGTCTCTTTATTGAAGAGTGCCTGGAGGATAAAATGTACTTAATGATGCTGAGTATATTTATCTAGCACTTTAAACTCCTAATTTGCTGTATTGTTTAGACTGGTTTTATTTCAAATAACACATTTGACTGGAATAGGGTATCTCCTCCTTTTACAAAGGATACAGTGTTCATAGGTCAGAACAGTAGATATCATCAGGGTTCTTCAAAGCTAGAAATGGATAAAAGTTTGAGGGGGTTTAGTGGTGTTTGTTTGGGCATTTTTTGGATTTGGATTTTTGTTGGTTTTGATTTTTTTTTTTTTGTGTGTGTGTGTGTTTTGGTTTTTTTTTTAATTCTAGTTAAAATACAAGGAATTTGACAGTCAGGTTCTAGGTGAAAAACTTGGGCAAGAGTTCCAAGACATAAAACTTAAAAAACCTGTATTTTTATGCCATAGGAAAAGTGGGTTGACCCTTAACATGAAACAAACTGATCAATTAATATATTCAGCACAGGTAAGATGCCTTTTAAGGCTCCTCTAAATCAGGTGTGGTTTTATTTTGAACAAAGTCCTTTTTAAAAATAATAACTATCTGATATTGTACCTT
This sequence comes from Calyptomena viridis, assembly GCA_013390005.1. Lineage (NCBI taxonomy): Eukaryota > Metazoa > Chordata > Aves > Passeriformes > Eurylaimidae > Calyptomena > Calyptomena viridis. The sequence goes on from WEIV01009462.1 coordinate 239,620, forward strand.
AAATTATTAACGGTGCATGATAACTGTAGACTTCCTTCTTTCTTTTGAAGGGTATTTCAGTGACTGTCATGTAGAGAATTACTGGCTGTTGCAGCAGTGTTGGCCAGCGGCTGGTGGCTTGGTGTGGCCAGAGTGTTCTGGGGCAGCCAAAGGCTGATGGGGGATATGAGATGGATCCAGGGAGGCTTTGACCCTAACCCTTCATCAAACAGAAACACAAGGTGGCGTCCATTAAGCAGGTATAGTTACTGTGATGGTTGGCTCTTCAAGTTTGTCATCTGAAGAGTAATTAAGAGCAGGGACTTAACTTTCTTTGTAAATTAGGTATGGAGTTACTTACTCATCTTGTATTTGACCATGCTTCTTTATTTTTAGTATCTTGATGCTAGCTTTGTGTCCTCTCTTTTTTGTAAGTATGTGCAGTCTGGCTTAGCAAGATCAGCCCTGATGGCAGCAGGCCAAGGCCTTTGGGCCATTCTTGAAGGCATGGGACAAGGACAGAGGAACAGAGACAGGGAGGAGCAGCTGCCAGCCATTTTCCGTGTGCTGGTGATGTGACAGGAGAACCATGCTCCTGCAGCGCTGCTCTTTGGGAAGGGTTGCTGGGGCTGTATGGGGCCAGGAGGAACCTGCTGTGAAGGATCAGTGGGAAGCATGTTGTTTTGCTTTCCCCTTGGTTAACGGTTGAGAGAGGTGCAATGCTGCCATGGCTCCTTTCCACAGCACTACAAAAATGGCCTCCATCTCTAGTAATTTATGCCTCTTACCTGATATTTACATGTCCCAGAGTTTTCCTTGGTAAGCTCCGCTGTATCGGTTTGTTGCCCTGCTGCATCTCTATGTAAGTATCCTGGCTGCTCCCCCCATAGCTCCCAGTGCCTGCCAGAGCTGAGCCTCTGGGAAGTGTCTCCTCTGTCTTTTGCCTTCCCTGTGGTTTTTGGAGGAACAGTGCTGTGTAACATGGTTTGGCTTGCATGGCAAACAGCTGAAACAGTGGTTTGTGAGCCATATGGGTCCACACCGTCTTCCAATTGATCTAGTACCAGCAAGGGAGAGCAAACCAAACCCTCTGGCACAGGAAAGGGGGGGCCATGTCCACCATAACTGCTTTAATGGCCTGTGTCCTGTCTAATGTTGGTGAAAAGCTATGAATTGTCTTCACCAGTTTGTATCTGTAGAAGTCAAATTTATCAAAAATGGCATCAAAAAGCAGGTTTAATGAGTAAGGTGTCTTTCTGGTACCAAATGATGAAGAGCCTGTTGTGAGGGTTGTGAGTCTCTGCCACTTCAGGTAGTGATACTGTTAATAAAGTTTTCTAATATGTGATGTCAGAATATTCTTTGTCCAAACTGGCGTGTTTTGTCTGAATACTAACTTATGCCGTCCATGCTATTACGTTTCTGTAATTTCCAAGGCACACTTACAATGCAGGATTGGGATTGGAGTTTTTTCTTGCTTTTCCCATTTTGGTGTTGCTGAGCTGTTTTCTGAAATCCTCTCAATTCTGTAGATATCAATTTTTCAAGTATCTTTGCCTGTTCTGTTGAGGAGCTTCCTGGAGCAGACATGGTAGCCACTACCTTAGATCTCTGTGGCCACTGCTTTCCTGCTGCATGGAGTACTGAACAAGGATGACATCAGTTACTTCTTAAGTAAGTAAAATTTTAGTAGACAGAAAGGGGCCCACAAACCAGAAAGCCAGCTGATGGAAGACACAGCATCATGAAAGAGTTTAGCAGCCTTTGTTACTCAGGAGGACAAACAGGTTTTCTGTGGCAGCTTTGGCTTTGTTAGCTGCATTTTTTTTTCCCTCCGTATCTTCCCTCCTGTAAATGCCTGTCATGTAATAATTGTTCTTTATGAGTTTGTTTTATTGCTTAAAGTCTTCTCCCCCTCTAATTCATATTTATTGGATTACCTACTTCTATGTTTGGGTTTCATACATCATTTCATCTATATCCTAATTTAGAACAGAGACATTTGAAAATAAGCAAAATGCTGGTGCTTAGGGAGAATTACGGCTTACATCTACTTTTCTAATTACTTTTAGTTGATTCTGAAGATAGCATTAAGGCATACCAGCATAAACTTAGGGTCAAAAAAAGTAATGAATTTTAAGCCGTTGTTTAAAAGTCTTCATCTGTCATTTTCATGAGATTATCAGTTACAGGCACTTCATATCAGCCAACCCAGATCTATATTGCTAATTGAAAAACATTTTCTCTCTATGTGAATTCCTAAATCATGTGTGCTCATTACATAATCTGACACTAACAGGCTGTGATAGAATAAATCACTACCATTAGAGGTCCTTTACTTGTCTCTGCCTGTTACTTAATTTTGTTCTGGTGTTTTTCTTCACTAGTTTCTGAAGCTTTGGATGTTCTTTCATCTGTTTTGCTCTTCTTAGAAAACTTGGGATGAAAGTATTTATTTTGCGCTTAAGAGTTGGTCCTCATGTTGTGCCAGCTGTTTGTAGTTAGTGCAGTTGATGAAACATCACAGTTTAGAAACAATGTTGGTATCAATATGACTCGATTTTTGTTTTTAAATGTGTTGTGTATATTTGTGGAACACTTCAAAATCTCTCTTTCATTCCTTTATGCAAGAAACTTTCTTGTTACCTTTTCTTTCTGGTGTTTTGCAACTTCTTATGTAAGGGTTTCTTAATCGAAGAAAACTGTCATATCACAAATGTTTTGGAGGAAGTGAGTATCCGATTTCTTTTGGAGATGTTTGTTTCAAACAAGATTTTGACACTTTCCTATGTTATTCATACATTTGAAAAGTTGCAAAAGAGCACTACATATGGCGATCCAGAAGGAGGGAAGGAGAGTCAACTGTCCTTCCGGGGGAGCTATTTTGTACTATCTTTTCTAGCTAATGGCATTGGCTGGGTGGAATGATGTTGGACTTAAAATCTGATGGTGCTTGTAAAAGGGTGCTCTTCAGTAAAAAATAGTAATAGAAAGCTTAATTTGTTTTTTGTTTTGTTTTGTTCTTTCTAAGAGTTTTCACCTCTTTTTTCAGTGCAGGATGTTTTTTCGCTGTTACATTTGTTGATGAGAACCCCTGCTACCTGTAGAAGTTCAAGTCCTTGTTGACTGTACAACAGTCACCTTTTGTTCTCCAGTTGAATAGTAGATGACTGAGTAACAATGGTTTCATTATGTGATGTCTCCTGAATGCACTGTTGCCTGATGGGCAAAAAGCATCAGCTTTAATTAATGAGAGCCTGTTAGTAGAGTTTGTTTGTTTGAACTGTGCTAGGAGGCCCATTGGTCAGTGATACACTAACCTACAGGAATATTTAGTTGTCTGCCTTGGAAACCTTTCAGACTGGTGTATGAATTGCAGTATCAAAACTTCACTATTGGGAAGAAAAGTTACACTTGTGCCAGTAGCTGTGAATTATGATTTATGTGCTTTGAAGCTCCACTTCTGAGTGACTGCCTTAGCATCCTCTCTTCTGACAGAGAAGTAAGAGGGCAGGGTTTTAATTGCAGGTTTGGTTCTACTTCTCAGGATGGTTGTACCCATCTAAATCAATTTAGTAAGTGCAATGCTTTCTCTTTGGGACCTCAGGATGGTGTACATTTATAGTGAGGTAGACATACCTCTTAAAGTTTCACATACCCATGACTTGGGGTTGCATAGCATGAAAACCAAAGGTTAATGAAGTGCCCGTGTGTAAAGGTCTTTAGTTGAAAGTTAACTTCTTCTTGGCAGCTCTAAGCTATCCTGGTTATAGGTTTTATAGAAAGCATTTTCTCTCGTTACTTGTTTCACTAACGTTTTTCTCTACCAGTTTTGCATTTAGAATCTTCTGATGAGAATACCAGTCTGATTTTAATAGCGTGAGATGGAAGAATTTGATTAAACATCAGTTTATTTCAAATTAGCTTATTTCAAATTGTTTCTTCAAAGACCCTTGTGTTTCTGATTGATTTTCTGTTCAAGCAGCAAGCAAAGGCTGCAAAAAGTTTCATTAGGCTGAGGGTTGGGAGACTTTGTGTAACTATAAAGCAGCTGGTTAGTGTGTTTGCTATACCCATTGCCTTGGTCTTGTAAATGATCCTTTATGGTATATTTTCGGTCTTCAACATGAAGCAACTAAATTTAAAACATGCTAACAGTCCTTGTTCATACTTTTTTTTGTGATATCCAAGTGAAACCAACTTGCGGTAGAAATTGTACTGCTGAACTTGTGGTGAGGCATTTTTATTTGCTCTATCTCATAGCATTCAAATGGCTTTTGGCATTCTGCAACTAGTGAAATTGGAAGACAAATAAAAGTAAACAAACAGGCTTCAGCATAAGGGACTTGTCCCTTTCTCTTCCTCCTCATTGCTCCTTTTGGGTCCTGCTGCTCGTTATTTGTGATGGTTGCACACATCATTATGGTCACGTAATGCTGAAACATTATGTTTATTCCATAGTCTGCTANNNTGTTTATTCCATAGTCTGCTAGCTTTCATGGGAATGGAAGAGGACGGGAAGAGCTGCCATTCAGTGTTTTTTTTTTTTAATCTGGGAGCAGCTCACATTGAGGCTGGGAGTGAGAGTGAAGTAGTGGAGGATGGACATTCCCCATACACTGCTGCAAAGAGAGGCTTTGCAGGCAGGTGAAGCTCATGCTGTCTCTCTACTTGAGGGACTGAAACAAGATTTGGGGTGGGAAGAGAGCAAAGATGGTGTGATCTGTGTTAAGTTCTGCTATTCTGAACTCCAGATTTTCCGCTTTTTAGTACACCTGCTTTGGCATGTTATCAGTAGAGTTGTAGATCAAAATCCTTTAGCTGTGTGTAGCAAGTGTGTTTGAGGGATGCTCAGGTTGCTGTTTTTGAAGTGCACATCTTTGTGTGTTACAGAAGCACAGCTCGTGCACTTGCACTTGAGTGTATTCAGTCCTCTGACATCAACACAGGGCTTTCAGAACCTGCATGGTCCTGTTTTTCTTGTATGCTTCTCACCTTCACCGGAGCTCAAACACACGTTAACAAAGACTTCAAATAAAATAGGTTGGTATTTTGTGGTTAGCAAGAGTGTTTTAGGAGCCTGTTAACCTTGTGTGTGCTGCGAACTGAAGAGACATGCCTTCAGAGTTTGTCATATCTCTGGTGCAAATGCCAGAAGGAAGATTACATAGAAGAGATTGCAATTGAGGACACAGTTACACACAATTACCAGTTGAAGACACAGGTGGATCAGTGGAAACCCCAGCTTGGGAGGAACACATTAAAGGTGCTTTAATCCATGGCAGCAACTGGTCTGGTAGCTTCTAGTATGTTTTCTCTAGTTGGCAGGATTTCAGTCAAAACCTTAACACTTTCCCAATCTGTAGTTTTGCACAGTGAAAGAGACAGAGCATATTTTTCTTAAAAAAATCTGCAGCTAAATGAGCTTTTACTTGTTTCTCTGCATAAATATTAAAACTTGTCTGGCTCTGTAGTGAGCTACATTCAGAAACCAATCTGACTAAAAGGTAATGTCACAGCTCTGTTTCTCCCCATAAAAGCAAATGGCCTAATTTTTCAACTGGGCAAGTTTCTTGAACTAACATAAAATTACACTAACTTTAAATTTAGTGTTTTCATTTGTCTCTAAGAACAAAGGAAAGAAATCTGTGTGCATATAGCTTTCTGCATCTCTCATACTAGTATATACGTTACATATTTACTGCTGTGGAAATGTCATTCTAGGTACTGCCAATCTGTATATAGTCTGTGTATTTTTCTACTTGTGCACCAGGTCTTGTTCTTCTGATCCTTTGGGTGATGACATTCTGTTCCTAGTTGGTGGAGGGGGAGAGAAGCCTGTGTCTGCTGCTGACAAGTCTCTGCATCTCCATTAATGCAGTGCTAATATTTGTTCAAGTTCTCTTCTGTCTGCTTCCTGATACACTTCAAACAAGTGAGTTTGGGGGCTTTTCAAACAGAAGCAAATTCTAAGCAGGTAGTAGTTANCAGACACCGGACAACAATGGGGAGAAAAAAATGTGCATGTGCAGGTGTGACTAGCGCTAACCTTGAAAATATGTTTTTTGCTTAGCTTGTTTTTATATATCCAGAAATTTATTCTCCAGAACATGTCAGCCCTGAGAAGTGCTAAAACAAGCAGCAATACGGGTCACTGCCTTAATTATTTTAGTAGGATCTCTGGTTAAGAAAAAAATGTTTGGAGGAGCACAGCTTCTCCCTTTGCCTTGTTTGTAGGGAGTGCTAGCCTTTTCCCCATGGGGCCTAGGCTAGTTCAGTATGCAGTGAGGGATAATGCTGGGAATTTTCCTTAATATAAGAAGGGGAAAAGGATGTGGATAATAGTGCTGTTTGAGCAGTAATTTTCTAAGTAGCCGGTGACTACCAGTTGCAGACTCCCATGCCTTTGATCTTCTTTGATGGGAAGATCTTTTGCTTCCCTTTTGCACAGGGATGAGATATGTGGTGTTGGCTTCCTGTTTTCTTGCCTGAGACCAGGAGTGTTTAGGGACTATTTCACTGAAATGGAGGGCACACAGTGCTGGTGTCCAGATGATGTACAACAAAGCCCATCCTGCCATCAGCCTGTAGATGTGTTGTATCTTACAACAGAGAGTAAGCTGACGCAGTTTAGTTAGTAAACTTTTTGCCGCCGGGGCACAAATTCTGAGGCCAGTGTAGAGAAATGCATATGTGTTGTTTAAATCAGTGAGTGTAGCAAACACTCTACTTACACTGTTTCCCTTTTCATTATGGAGTGGCTTTTCTTCTTAGAACAGGAGGTGCTGTGTGTCTTCAACACTTGTGGCACTGTCTTACTACTTTCTGTTTTGATATTCATGAGCCTTATGTTTCAGTCACTTAACATGTGCAGAATGAGGAAATGGGACTACTTGCAATGAGAGAATTGGCTTCTTGTGGAAGTTCAGTTTTGGCCTTATGGATTTCCTTTGATAGCTTTGGCCTACTTTGGGAGCTGTCTCTGCCAGCCGTATGTTATTTCGGATGAGTTAACTATGCCTGTGACAGTAGCAACATGATTGCTTTTGGAGAATCCCAGCACTGGAAAACAAAATTATTTCTTAGTCATTGCAGTAACACTTCTACTTTTCTTCTCCCTGTGTATGAACTAGAAGTGATAGCCTTGCTTTCACTGCTTTATGATCGTGAATAGGCCAAATTTGGAAGACACTTTTTTAATGAATGCAAGTAAAACACTGGTTTTATTACAGATAAATCTGGGAGAAAAACTGTAAATTGGGAATTTCTTGTTTCTCTTCATGCTGCAACAGGCTTGGCTCTGTGAAGAAGCAGCTTTTTGACAATATGTTCTGAACTGCGAGCATGGAATTTTGTCACTTGGTGCTGTAAGAGCAGAGCAAATGTTCACACCAAGGTTTTGGTGTGGAATTTGCTGTTTTGTTTTTTTTTTTTTTTTTAACAGCAGCTTTACTCTTGATTTTTTTTTGCCTGTTCTGTA
>WEIV01009462.1:247159-274289 GCA_013390005.1 Calyptomena viridis
TCCCACTGAGAAATCATGCTTGGAAACACAAACAGGTTTTTACATTTTTGATTTTGTGTTGTGACTAAAGCATGTATTTTTGAGTTGGAAAGCCATACTTACTCTTATTTAGGTACTGCCAGATGCAGCAGAAGTTAATCCTGTGCTGCAGTATATCTCCTTGAAAAAGCATGTTTTAAGCTGCTGCCAGAGGGGTGATAACAGATGGGAAATTGTGGAAATGTGCCTCCAAGTTTTCGATGTTAAAAGTCAGTATGTGTTATGTATCTATATTCTGTGTAAAAGCAGTAACTGCACGTAAGAGAACTATCTCATGTTCATTCTTGCTTGGTTAGACCTCTTCCAAGACTCTTGCCGTGTACATCCGACAAGGATGGGCAGCATCCTGCCAGCTGAAAGGAGCCACAGTTGTGTGGTAGTTATGTTGTATGACACCACTTTCCTATAGCCTGTACAGCAGTTGTTATAAATCTATATTTCCTGGTTGGTATTTTACAGATGGATTGGTAAAAGTTTCCAAAAACTAAATGAACTGAATGAACCTAAGTTCTTAATGTCTTGGCTGTGCTTATATGAGGCTGTAACAGTGAGGTATTTTTAAATTGGTGATCAGTTAGTTAGCTTCCTTGATTGGACATTGTTTGCATGACCAAATAATGTATTCAGATATTTAAAGGCAAGCATCACAAGATTCAATTTTCCATTTGCATAGCATTTACTAGTCTATTGTCTTTCTTCAAAATGCAAACATCACCAAAAATGCTGTCAGTAATATGATATTTGCATATAATATATGCAGATACTGAAGTATTTTAGTGTACATGTGAGCAAAATATTTTCAGTATTTTTTTTTCCATTTTTGCTTTCCTTTTTACAAAGGTTGTAGCCTTGGGATGCTAGCCAGGCTTTGAACTGTAAAAGAGAGCATAAAGAGTGCAGGGTATCTTTAGAATAGTCTGAACTATGAGCAAATGGCTTCATTAAATTCTTTTTAGGAACAAGGAGAGCAGTTGCTGCTTTTGGAAAAAAATTGGCTAGAGCAACTGCTTATACATTGTCATCCCAAGTGTGTGGCAGGTAGAATATTTGTACAGTTTTATGTAAAACAATTGGTCCACGCACCTTCAAAATACAGGAGCAGAAGAATGCTGCCTCTGTTCTGTGAAATGATAGGTACAAGTTAGAAAAAAAGACCGAATGTTTCATCATGTTTTAAATCTACTACAGGCTATTCAGATAGAACAGAAAAATGTCTGTCGAGCTTTAAAGATGGGGAATGGCTTTAAGAAGGAGAATTTGAAGCTGACTTTTGTTATTGTAAATGCGAAGTCAGAGGTGTGGAAGACTGTTGTACCTGTTATACCCTTTAAATTTGAAGGCAATAAACTTGGTGTCTGGGAAGACTGTGTCCTGCTGTAATGATAACTTTGAGTATTGGTTACTGCATATTTATTCTTTTGCCTGTGAAATGCCTCTTCATTACAAATTAGATACTAGCCTGGTTTAAGTAGTGGAGGAGGACTGGTGGGTTTGCTGCTGATAGATCTAAACTCACGTGTTAAGTCTTGTCTGTTGATACATGGAATATTCTGGGGAAAACTTGGACTCTGTCAAACTTCTTCACTGGTTTCAGCTCTGCATTCTGTTAGGTAGGTAATCTGGAACAGTGGCATTGGAATGGATTTGTTGTCTGAGATTATTAAGTGAGAGGAAATATTTGTGAAAGTGGTTGTGCAACTGTCACCATATTAAACCAAATACTTCTGTGTAATGGTTGTGCAGAAATTTGTTAGGTGCATGTTTACACGCATTTGCATAATAGATCAAGTCCATGTCATGTTTGCTTTTTTAAGGGCAGATTTGTAATGTGCACATGCATTGCAGAAACTGTCTGAACCAGACATCATATTGCTCGAGGAAATTTGGTGCTTAATTAGAATCAATACATTCCACAATGAGAGTAGAAAATGACCTTGTATTTGGAAGGATGAACTACTCGCGTGTTACTGGCCTTGTTTCAAGTTTTTCCCTTCATTATTCTCACCCTGGGTTCTTAAGTTTTTATGTCTATGATGCATGCTTTTATAATACTGTCTTTTTTATGTGCTGTTCTCCAGAACTGTATGGGGTACTAAGAGGGCTGGTGGTAGACGTATCTAAGCAGATCCACTGCTAATGTAATTCTGGCCTTGGTTATCTCATTCCTGCCACTACCTGTAAGACAAACCTTCTGGATTTATCCTGTACGACTTCATCAGAACAATCTTGTATCTAAGTGGAACACTTCACCCCACCCTGTGGGGTGTATCAAGTGTTTTCCAAGATTGGCAGCATTTTTCTATCTCATTTCTCTGCTCTATCTCCGTGTTGCTGACAGGTGCGGCAGTGTTGCATAGGGTTGTGGCGACCCTGATGGGCAGATCTTTTAGATTCCAGATTATATTGTGTTTTTACTTTTCCATTGAACAAAACCCGAATGTTGTTTAACTATAGTTCTGGTACATCAGTGAATTTTAGCAATACGTGCTGCCAGAAATAGTCTTGTTGAACTCCTGGCCTTGCACGTCCTCTGGATAGGAACTCAGTCATACATTTGTGTCTGTCATTCTTTATTGATGTTTTGCAGACATCTCACAACAAAGACTGTTAAGCCATTCAGACATCTGGGCAGAATCATGCTTAACCAGCTTATGTGTGAACAAATGTTTCTACCCGTTCACATGGTGAAATGTTTGGTGCAAGGCCTGAGATATTCTGCCACAGAGATGAACGGCTTATTGTGGTTCTAAATTCACTTGGCTTGTTCTGACTATGGCTTTTTTACCCATGAAGGTGGAAATGATGGCCCCTTTGCAGTCTAGGTTCTTTTGATCTTTGGACCCGTGGAAACTACTTCTGCTCTTGCTCTCTTCAGCTTCTGTCAACCATAGACCCTTTATAAGCAGAAGAAAAGGAAAGACTGTCTGCAGACATATCACAGATCAGTGTACCTCTGCTCAGCCTTGGTTTGGATGAAATCATGCACAACATCTGAAAACATCTTTTGTTAGTGATGATAATTTTTTCTGTGCTGTTGGAATAAATTATCGACTTCCTTGAAACTGAAGATGTGATAGTGACCTCTATGTTAATAAAATGCCTGCCAAGACTGGAGTGTAAATAATTCTCAGTTGGAGTCTGCCTTGGTTCCAGAGTTTTCCTAATGTGCGGCAAAGGAAAATGATCTGATGCTCCCATATTTACTCCCATAGCTTGTAGATGGGGACAGCTTCACACTACTCTAAGCTGCTGCATGAATTGGCCCAGGGGCAGGGCAGGAGGCAGGCCAGTCCTCCAAGGATACAGCCTTAAGTTACAGCTTTAAGGGTTGTGCTTAATTCAGTAACTGCAATTGCCTGTTACTTGTCCTTTTCCTCCCTTGCCTGACCACCTGTGCTGCTGCTGTGCTGCTTCTCTTGAATGAGATCTTTCTGTTGATGGGACTGTAAGTTGTCCTGGTTAAAAATTCTTTGTCTTACCCCCTGAAATAGCTTTTCTCTGGCTGATTTTTTTTAAATTAAAAAAAAAAAATTTAAAAATTATCTGGCTGATTTTTTAAATTTTTATTTTTACTTTTTGTCTCCACTGATCCCTGTGGCCATCACTGTGTGGTGTGTTACTTGACCAGAGTTGTGCTTATTCTGTTCTTGTATTGTAGTGTCCTCTTTAGTGCTGAATGCAAATCCTGGTAATTAGCAGTTGTTCTTTATGTTCCAGGTTAAAAAAAAACAACTGAGGCACAAGTTTCCTCAAGTCCTGGTTGATGGATAGCATCCACTGTGTAGGTTAAGGTCTGAATGCTGCCTAAATCTGGCCTGACTGTAGTCTTTGTCTGCAGTGGACTTGACTTCCTGGCCTGTAGACTTGCCTGATCCTCCCTCTGCTGGTGATCAACCTTCTGCAGCCTTATAGATATGTCACAGGCAGACTTTTCTGAAAGAGATGTGTCATCCTTACTAATCGCATAGAGTTTGATCTTTTGGACTACAAACAATTGACATTATTGAAATGGAGTTTGACAGTATTGAATGTTCTCTAAGCATTTTTATTTGCTATTTTCCATCTAAATTTGACAAACTAGCAACAGAAACAACTTCGTGTTCTTCTGTGGTATTTTGCAGCTGTGAAGACCTCTTCCTTTTAGAAACAGGCTTTGTGCTTTGGTTGTGTATTCCAGCCTGCTGCAGTAACACATTGAAGTGTTTGCTTTATCTGCTTCAATAGATCACTTTAAGATCTTGCAATCTTATTTGTCTCAATTTCACAGCTATGAGGGGAAGGAGTGGAGGACTACAGACTTTCTATTGGGTGAGCATTTCCCCTGAGAAACATTGTTGGCTCTAGAATTTTTAGTACCTTTGTCCCTCCTCAGTCAGATGATCAAAATGATTGTGCATTTATTCCTTGAAGTTGTGCGTCTTTGCCTATTGATGACATCAGATGTCCCAAGAATAGGCTGTGTGGTTTGCTGTCTTAGAGAGTGCTTCTTGTTGCTCATGAAATTGATCACCCATCCAGACATCAAGACCATGAAAAACGACCCTGCAGCCCAGTGGGAGACAGTTGCCTTTCTGGCCCTTGCCTCTTCTGGCACCGTGGGAGGGAGTGAAGGGGCTTGGCGTGGGGTCTTTGCTTGCACCTGCATCTGTCACTTACCGGAAGTGCATGAAGATGTGTTTATTTGGGGCTTGCAAAGGAAGTTGTTAGGCCAAATTGAGTGCTACCAAGGGAATAGGCACTTTTCCAAACCTGCCTGCATTTGTATGCATTGGATGGTCTGTGCTGATTGTGATTTCTAACCTTGCTTTTAAGTACTAAAAGTCCAGTCATACTACCCCATGGCAGCCTGGGTTGTTGGGCGCTGTTGGAAGAGTCCTGTGATGCTGAAGGAGTGGCTGCTGGAATGAGATGGCTCCGGTAGGTGTGGAGGTGGGTGTGAAGGAGTAAGGTGAGTGGCTGGCAGATCCTCACAGAGGAGGAGAGCAAGTGAGGGGAGGTGCTTGCAGGCTGTGCTGCTGTCTTCTCGGACTATTAAAGAGACAGATGAATAATGTTTATTAAACTTGTTTTCCCCTTGAAACATAATGAAATAGCTTAGTAGGAGAGAATCATTTGGTGAGCATAAGCGTTAAGATGTTTGAGCTGAAAGTGATGAAAACTTTCACCGAAAGGTGCAAATTGTAATTTTTCAAATGACTTATTAAAGTGCTGTGGATCTAAGTAGGCAGTCCTCTCACCTTCTTCCTATTATAGTTGCTGAAGACATTTCAAGTCTTCTTGGTTAGTAAAATTCTGCATTTTTGAACTGTTGTTCATGTGCTGTACCAAGAAGATCCTTTCACTGAGTCTGTTGTGACACTTCAGTAGGCTTCCTGACCCAGGCTTTTGTGCACCACAGAGCTGGTAGAGTGCTCTGCCGAGTAGCTGTTTTTCAAGACATTGTCACCTGATTTTGCAGTTACTGTGTCCTTTGGAGGTGAAGCAGTTGATCGTAGGCTTTTGCACTCTTTCTCAGGCATCGAACTGGTAACTGCACTGACATGTATCAGGGAAGGTTAAACCTAATAAGTATCTCTGAGAGCTGGAAATGTACCAAAGCGTTGAAGAGATGATAAATGCCATTGAGAAATTCTGGGCCTTGAATGAAAAAAGACCCACCACCCTTGGAGTGGTCTGAGAGGTTGCTGGTCAACAAGTCATCTTGGCCAGGATCAGACCAAATTTATTTTTGGACATATTTTCCCAGGAATTGTCCTGTGAAACCTCTCTCGTGTCAGATGGAAAGGACTCAATAGGAAATCCTAAAAAAAATCCTAAAAAAAAATTAATGTAGAACTAAGAATCTGTTTCCATACTTAAGAGAGGTAGCAGGAGATGCATCTTGAGTTTCATGTGTATTCGGAGTAGTTTGGAGAACCTAGGTAGGTGTCAGCAAGATTAAACTTCTGTATCACAGCTGAAACATGCATGACATAATCCAATTTTTTAGCTTTTGACTAGTTTATCATTATCTTGCAGCAGGTTAATTTTGAGCAGTACTTTAAAATGTTAACATACGAATTTCTTTGTTTCATTCTAACAAAAAGATAAGTAGGCAAGGGCCTTTTTTTCCTGCTGAGGATTGATGTCAGTTCACATCATCTGAGACGTTACAGTATGACAAGTGTTTTGTTAGCACTCTTGAGGGAGGGTCAGCTGTAGTGAAATTGCATAACCATTTTCTGTCACTTAAGCATTGGATACGCCACCAGCCTTCCAAAGCCTGTTAGAATTTACAAAACTTTAACCTACTCAGATATTTTTAAAGTGCCATGGCTCAAAAGGGCGGATGGTAAAATGCATGATGCCTTTGTTTTAGATAGAGAAGCTGTTTCAGCGTAGATACTCTGATACCTATGTTTTTTCACAGAATTATGATCAGTTTTAGGCTTTCTCAGAGGGGAATCACAAAAGTTTGGAGTCAGTAAGGAACAGCTTGTATTGTGCCTTGAGGTGTGAGGTTGTCTGACCTTGCTGGTGGACAACTTAGACCATTGCAAGAAAACTGTAGCAGAGTTTCTTGTATGTCACTGAACAGCAAATCTGTTGTTAAAGACAATCAGTCTAACAGTCTGAGAGGAGGTAGGATTCTTAGCAACAAAAATAATGAAATCTGTCATTTGGTCTTTGTTGTAGAGCTGTAGCAAAGTGGCTAATACATGGTGGTTAATCTAGAGTACTGACTTCAGTTTGTAGTCTATATATTGAGTACCTTAGATGACTCCTAAGAGATCTGCAAAAGCTACTTAAGAAAAGCAAGCTGATTGTTAGTAGATTTAAATTCTCACTGCAAATCTCCACATCCTATAGGACACTTGAACGGTTTTCAGTCTCTAGAGAAAATTGGGGGAAGCATCAAGGGAGAATGAGAAGGAAAGCGATTCTTAGTAAGAGTCAGTTTTGTTTACTGTATTAAATCTGCTCTTACTAAAAATCAGATAAAACAGCAGACCCAAAACAAAGCAGTAAAGTTTTAGCAAATGAGCTGTATATCAGTTAAAATTCAAATTTAGGAAATGAATACATTGACAGAGAACTTTGAACTTTTAATTGATTTGAATTAGTGTAGAGTGTGTTCTTGTTTTAAGAAATGGGCCATTTATTTTATAGGCTGTGTGGACACTTTCGTTTGTTTCTTGCTTTATTAAGTGCACTTAGGAACAGAATGATGTTTTGAGATGTAGAGTGACACTTGGAATATAGTGAAGGTATTTTCTGGAGCCCTGTCTCTGCCTCTTCTGGGTCATGCAGCAGAAAAGAGGATATAGCAGACTCAAGGATGTTCTTCCTCTGCATATTTTTTTAGTAATGTGATATCTGTAGCTGAGGACCTTAGAAAGTTATAAAGAGATACAAGAAAGCAGCTAACGGCTTGAACACAGTCTGGCAGGCTGTGGTTCACAAGCAGCATTCATTGCCGCTGAATTCTTTGGCATACCTATCTTGTCTGGGATTAATTTTTGCATTTGGCTGAGCTTAACTTACTTCTTCCACTGTGACATTTGAAATGTAAAATCTGTAAGTGGTCTGGGTTGGGGGTCTCTGGTTTTGAGATAAGATGTGAATGGTGGCTGCTGTGGCATTTGGAAGTCAGCTTTGCCAAGGAAGGCTTTGTGTTTCTCTCTTGAGCCCTAAACCTTGAAGAAAGCACATAGATCTAATGCCTTCATGTAATTTTCCAGTTCTGCTTTTCTGTAATACTAAAGCCTGTCAAATTTAGCATTCTGGGTCTTGGAAACTTATGATAATTATCTGTTTTATGAAGACAGTTTGGGGCAGAACCTCCGTGGTGTGCAGCTCTCACATCTATCTTTCGCTTCAAATGTCTAATGATAGTGCAGACAAGATTCTTAAAAGTTAATAATCAAGTGTAATAATGACTCCACAACATTTCATTTGGCATAAGAAAAAGCTCGTTTTAGGCTTGGCAGCAGTTAAAATCACAGTAATGCTCATGAGAATGTTTTGCAAGCAAAACTTCTATTAATCCTGTTCCCATAATTTTCACACATAATTTGATGTGAAACCTAGAGCACTGGCACTGAAAGATCTGCACCTGTGTTTTTGAATGTACAGAAAATAGTAATGTGGGCATAAACTGATAACCCAAGTCCTAGGTAAAGGTCAAAATGACCTTTGAATTTTTAATATCAACGCAAGGGTTGTATTGAAGCAGGAACAGGTATGATCTACCTTCTGTAACCCAACAGAATGGATGTAACAACACATGATAAATCATTGCGTTTGTGGAAGTTACCCCAAAGTCAGAGAGGTTTTTTCAGATTCCAGAGTCAGTAATCTCTGACTTGTTGCTAACCAAATTCTGCAACAAAACATTAATGTTCAACAAGTTTTGCACTGTGCCAACATTTTTATAGTTGTTGGTATCTGTAATTTCTTTGTGTATCTTAAAGATGAGTGTAAACTCCCTGACCGTGCGTAGTTTAAAAAATAGTGAAGTTTAGTGAGCAACAGTAAAATAACCTGATGATGATTTGTAAAATCCCTGTCTGTGCTGTCTCTGAAAAGTACTAGAAGCTTATTTCAAAATTACAGTTCTGTAAAATTTCAGTATGGAAAATGCTAGGCTTGATGCAGATGTTAAAAAAGGGTAATGAGCTAGCATAACCTTAAACACAGCAAAATTCCAAACCTTTTAAAATGTTTGCCTCTGAAGCTGTGTATATTAGGTGTATCTTTTAGGATGAAATGATGATTTCTTAGATTTTAAGGCTATTTTACTGCAAGAAAACATGAGCTGCAGTCTGCTATTGTAGATTAATCTCCTGTTGAGAACATGCGTATTTAAAATTACCTTTGTAGTGTGCATTGAATTCTGCATTTTGACCCTAAACCTGGTATGTCCCGTTTTCAGAGGGTTTGGCTGGGATGTGCAGTTGTCCCATGGTACAAACTCTTTGCCAGCCCTTCAGACAGTGGAATTTTTTGAAAATGCAAGTGAATGTAAGGCTAATATACTTGTGGCCAGGGCTTAGCTGGTAAGAAGGAATTGTAGTTTGTTATTGTTCACTGGCAGAATAAACTAAACCCTGCAGAATAATCTAATAATGATGTGCAGCAGAAGAGCAGGATGTAGCCCTGCCCTTGTATAGTTCTCACTTGAGTGTTTTCAAGACCTTTTTCTCAAGCAGTCCTGCAGAAAGCATTAGAAAGGAGACCTGTATTGTGTCTGTCATGAGCGTAGTCCTATACTGTCCTCAGTCCTTGAGAGTTTTCATTTTTTGGACCAGGATCCCTCATTGTTTCCTCACTTATTTTTTATTTTGACCCTGAAGTGAGGCAGGGAGGACTCGGAGTGAGTCTAGCACTTAGTTCCCACTCCCATTATTTTTTTCCCCCCAAGGAAGTCTCGGACTGGAATCACAGAGTATTCTGGGTTGGAAGGGACCCACAAGGATCATCATCAAGTCCAGCTCTTAAACAAATATCCCATACTAGGATAGAACCTGCAACCTTGGTATTATTGACACTCTGGTCTAACCAACTGAGCTAATTTCGGGGGTCATAATGCCTACAAGAGTATTGCACATAGGTTGCAATCTGCCACAAGCCAGCATGGCTGCTGAAAGAGGTATTATGGATGGATTTAAACTGCCCTGACCCTTCCCCTCCCCAAAGCAGGTTTTTAACCTGTGGAAGTTGATCAGTTGACCCCCCCTAACCAGTTGCACAATGGTGTAGGTTTGGGCTGGGAGCTGGAGATGGATAGAGACCAGAGGACACAGAAGTGGCCAGAGGTAAGTAGCCAGGCTGGACCCCTTGTAAATATAATGATGAAGAGCATTTATCTTGCTTGTTTCCCCTAGCCCCATTTTAGGGATCCAGAGGATGATTTTTAAGCCATTCACACTGGCACATTGCTAAATTTCTGATGAGTATCTTAAAACTAAGATGTTCACCTGATTTTTTAGTTCACAGCTGGTGTCTAGGACCTATAAAGACTAATGCGCCGTAATTTAAGAATTAATAGAAATAAATAGAAGAGTGGGTTACCACATACTACAGGTGGGATACTGCAGGAGAGTGGAAAACAGCAGTGACCTGGTGACAGACCAGATGAGAGGGCTGAGAGTGTCAAACTCTACATCTGTCAGTGCAATGAAAACTGCATTGCTTCTTGGTGCTGTTGATGGTGTACCTGAAAATAGAACTTGACATTTGTTGTCTGAGGGTCAGATATCAAAGAATGGGAATGGAAGGTAAAAATAATATGTTTTTGTTTTACTTTAATTAATATAAGGTGAAGCAAATCTGAGGGAAACTGTCAGCTTTGCTATGGAGTTTTTTTGTTGTTAGTCTTTACCCTGAGCAGGTTCTCAGTGGAAATAAAATTGGAAGCCAGGCCACATTTATTTTGAGAAAGTTCCCTGTGTGACTTCATCCCACAGCCAGGTGACAGGAAAAAAGGAATTGATATTCTGTGTAAATCTTAACATCCCTGTCTCTGGCATATGGAAACCTAAATGTTGCAACTTGCTGCTGAAAAAGCAGCTTGTAAGACAAACAGCACAGACATGGATGGAGTTGCTGGCTTCAGCTTGGAATTTTTGAAAGAGAGTTGACAGCACTTGATGGTAAGTCTTCAAATAGCTGCCATAGAAATAGAGTTAACTGAGGAAAAAAGAAGGCTTTACTGCACCACCTTCAACATGTGTAATGCTAGACGAAGGAAAAATTGCACAGGTTTTACTGCTTATCCTGCATTATTCGTGTCACATGCAAAGCTGTTTGTATGTGGTGAGCAGTAGAAGCAACTTAGTGAAGTGATAAGCACTGGGATTTGCAGCGCTGCCATCTCTTCGCTGCATCTGGAAGTGAGAACTCAATTATTATCACAGATCTTGCTGCCATTTGGATGTTGTAGTTCTTTGTCCCAGATGAAACTGGGAATGTGAAACAGGTGGATTCAGGAATGCATGAGTTTCTTGAGGTCTGTTAGAGTTGTTTTGCTATTGAGTGGGCTTGTTTTTAGCATGATATGAAATATCATCCTAACCAGTCTAATGATATTCTCATGACAGTATTACTGTGTGCAATTGAACATGAGAGGAAGATAATTTCAAAGGGGGGGGGGGGAATGAGTATGATGAAGGAGTTGTAATGCATGATAGTAAGATAAAAGTACTCAGAAGCAGAACAAATTTTACCTGTGTTTGTAAGTCAGAGGTGTCCTTACATAACTTGTAGAGTTTGAGGATCCCTTTTTATAGCTTTCTGGGATTTTTTTGGACATGAACTGTTTTGTTTTGTTTTTACAAAAGGTTGGTGAATTCCACCTGAGAATCTTAATTGATTTTTTTTTAAATAGTAAATAGTGCTGCAGGGTTCAACTTCTGATTTTTATGTAGCCAAACACGGTGAAGTTTTGTTTTTGTTATGTCTCCACTGAATAACTTCGTTCAAATTTCCTACTTCACCAATCTTATGCAGCTCCCTCGGGGAGGCTGTGCGTGTCTTACATAACCAGGCAGCTGACTCTCTGGCTTCTTGAACTGAAGTTGACTGGTTTTTTCAACACAGAAGCTTTTTCTCAAGATGGCCAGGTAGCCTCTTCCAAGGTATCTCTTTAAGGTGCAGAATGTTTTGCTGTGCAGGTGAAATGCTGTTTTTTAATCTTGTGTGCTGAGAGGAAAATTACTCTTCCTTTTCCTTCTCCTCCATCTGATGCTAATTAACTTTCGGGGGGAAGAAAAAAAAGAAAATAAAAAGGAAGACAGTGTTTTGAACGTGCTCACTGTCAGCATCCCTGAGTAATGCACGATGCGGTTCACAGTGTGTAGGCGTATATACAGCTAAGGAAGTTGAGTGTTCTCAGTGGACAAACCAGCCAAGAATGTTTTGGTACTGAAAACCTCTGCTGTGTGGACAAGGCGATTGTTGAATTTTTCTCCTCTGAGAGTAAAAAAAAACTTTAGGATCAGGCACGTGTCACTAACTGACTTAATTTGTTAAAAACTGGATCGAAAGCCTGAAAAACTAGAATCTGATACTGAATAACTGGGTTTTTTCTGCACTATCATGATGGTAGAATACTCAGTTCTAAAGAGTATGAAAGACTCTTTTTCATGTCCTTTCCTTGTCTGTGGGGGTTTTTTTTGTGGTTTGCTTTTCTCTTTGGAAGGGGCCGTGCATTTCTCAAGGCAAGAGAGAAAGAAAAATATCAGGACAGCATTGAAAAATACTAAATATGAAACACTGTGAAGTAACACCTAGGTGTTCCGGTAACTCTCTTGAATATATTTACACTATTACCTGTGAACAGTGGTAAGTGCAGTTTGTTAAGAATCAGAAAGTAAAAAAAAGGAAATGCTGTAGGAATAGTTGAAAAGCAACAAAAGATGTTCTCTGAAAGTTACAAAATGTATGATTCAAGGTCTTAAGAAAGCAGGCGGTATAATATAGCATGTTAATTTTAGTTTTAGCTTTTTTGGGTTGTTGTGTTGTCAGAGTGAATGTGATAAAAAGTAACAGTAACTCACTTACCTTTTAATATTACGAGATGTTTCCATATAATTGGCAGCAGTCTTTTGGGTAAGATATGCAGTTGTTTGGGGTTTTTTTAACTCTTGATTTTCTTGTAGTGTGCTTCATTTATTCTGTTCAAGAATATTAACAGAAAATATGGGCAGAATTTAGACTTTGCTTTCTGTTACTGTCCATTGAATACTTAGAGTAAGATTTGGAGACTTATCTGTGTCTTGTTCAGGTTTTTGAACCAGCAAATAGTTTTCAGGGTTGCTCCTTTTCTGATAGAAAGAAAAGGAGACCTGGAGCATACAAGATTTTATGACAAGAGGAGGGTTAATTTTCTCTTTTATATTGATCTTGTTGAAGTAAAAAAATTGTTAAATGTGGAGGTGCTTCCGGTGATCTCTGCTCTTCAAAGGCTGTGTTATTTGTTGACCAAAATATTCTAATGTTGCTTCTGGAAGAACATTTCCTTCCCTAAGCGAGTGCTGTGCAAATACATAGAAGTTTTACATGTCTCTGAAGTGGTAGTTTAAAAAATTCAATCTAAAGCGAAAGTGCTGGCATTTGTTAGTTTTGTTATGCGGTTGTGCACCATCCTTTCTTTTCTATCATGTTTGTGGCACTTGGTCTCACATAGTTGTGTTGGTGTTCTCTGTCTTTACTGAAATTTGATTCAAAACCACTACTGTGTTTTTCATTAAAAAAATCTCGTGTTGATATTTGTATAGTCTTGTAACTAGAAGAAAGTTGGAATTGTGAAACACACTCAAATTTTTTCCTGAAGAAGGGTTGGAATGCATAGATAGTATCATGAATATTCCTGTTCAGTTTTATGGAAGTTAGTTTGCTTAATTACAGAATCACTTCATATCCTTAAAAATGGAGAAACTCCCATGTCAGCAGTAGCTGGCCTGGCCTTATTTGTGTTTTGCCATTGAAACACAGGAGGAATTCGTAGCTCTCTGCTTCCGTGATATTGTTCTTGGCTTTTTTCAGGGTGCTTGTGAGATCTGAGGAGTGTCAAGGTGACAGGGGAATTGCAAGCTGAAGATCCCAGCATAATTTGGAGTCCATTGAAGTTAATATTTGAGACATAAGAGGACTTTTCTGCTTCGTTGTTTCAAACTGTGTTTAGTATGGGCCACTGCTGCAGGTTAAAGCTCAGGCACATCTTTCCTGTAACATTTAGAAAAAGCTGAGGAATGTTGATAGCTTACCTTTTCATGTAATTATTTTAAAACTCTAAAATAACATATAGCATTCACAGGAAGGTTTTTAGTTACAGACACTGTCTGTGGGCAGCGTGTATGTAGCCTTAGTTATTCATAGCTGTGTGTTGGCTTTATTTGCGGCTTCCATGTAAGCATTGAAAATAGTTTTTCTGAGAAAGCCAGTAGATATAGATTATGGCTGGCTTGAGATACAGGTAGCAAATATACCTCTAGTTACATTATGTAGAAATGGAGTTTTGTTAAAGTCTGTGCTGTAATACTAGAAACATTCTCAAACTTAAAACTTTCCTCCATGGTCTTCCAAAGAGTTGTCTGAGTAAACAAAATTTGATTATAAGCTGGTTTTGTTGTATTTCCTTTCTTCTTCTCTTCATATAGGACCTCGTTACAGCAGACATATGCTTGAATAGGGAATGAAAGAAGTGCTGCTGATCTGGATGGTAATTGATGTGCAGAAGGGAAAGTAGTACATGTTATGTGTTATTCTTTGAATTTATTTTTTAAAAAATTTAAATACGTGGGCTGTGATAGCCAGAAGTACCTTGTAATAGCTTAATGTGCTTTGGAATTTGGCAGGTGAGAAGAAAGACTTCAAATAAATAAAGTATATGCAAACGCACATATATATGAAGGATTATGGATCTTTTATGAAAATCTTCCTTAAGATGGCTGGCCTTTTATTCTACATTAATGTATTCCAGGCTGTCTCTCATTTATAATCCAGTAGGTGTTTTCTTTAATCTTTGAGGATTTAGTCACAGCTGTCAAAATAATGAGCCATTCATGGTGTCATTTTCCCCTCCAAGCTCAAGTAATTGTTGCCAGAAGAAGCAATTTGGGATTTTCACCCCTTGAGTTTACACTAAAGTACTCTTAAAACCTGACAGGGTATAAAGTTTGTTAGGGAGCTCCTGCAGTGCTTGCTGTAAGGGATCACATGTGAGGCTTAGGTCAAATAGGAGGACCTGAAGGATGCTTGCCAATCTGAAGTTGCCTACATGGATATTAATTTCATACTGAGGTCCTGGGCTCAGTTATGTCAGAGCTTCTGGCAAGCTGTGAGTAGTTACTCTTGTGTAGTGTGACTACAGGTGGTGTCCTGACAGGCACTCAGTGTCAGTCTTGATCAAAGAAGAGGAATCAACCTCTGTTTGCAAACCACCCTTCACCTTAGCCCAGCCACCCTCACACTCAGTCCCACGTCTGTGGGCTTCTGTGCCAGAAACACTGGGTTAGTTGTGCATTCCCAAGGACCACATCAAGGATGGATGGACTGCTCTTGGGAGCTGAGTTCTTCAGTTGAGGTGCCACATCGTGGAAGTCCTAATAGCTCTTCTGCCTCTCCCCATCTCCATGGAGATCCAGGGCCTGGCTAAGAGTTGGCCTGGGCTCCAGCAGCTGTCTCTCCACATGGTTTTCGGGTCCCCAGTGGCCTCAACCCTATGTCAAACACAGAACCACTTGTGGAGATTTGAAAATCTCCAGTAAAGTATATGGGTCAGCTAATCTAGGAGTTTCACATCCACTGTAGCTATTCATTTTTATGTGAAAGTGCTTTGTTACAATGAAACTGCTCGTACAAGCCAAAGTCTTCTCAAGAGAGGCAAAACAGAATTTTCTTTTTTCCCTTAAGGTATCTGAAGCTACAGTAGATTATTGTAGTTTGCTCTGCGAGCCATAAGCTATGAGGAAACACACTGGGCTCTGAGAATTCCAGTAACAATATGGAATATGTTGTTTGGTGGTGTCTTCTGGTAAGCAGCAATTTTTTGTAAATTTTAATTATTCACTTAAATGCTGAGTAGCTACAGCCGTAGAGATGATCTGGTGCAAGTTGGTTCGTGGAGAGCTTCATAACTGGTCAGATGATGTGTAGTTTGCCTGCTCTGTTGGGTTTTTTTTCAGCAGAATGAAAAGTGGATGGTTGTTTTTACATCAAAAATAAGTTATATTCTGCTGGTGCTTGTGAAAAATAGCCAGTGATTAGTAACATAGATGGGCAATGGACTTCCAGGGGGTATTTTGTTGAACAAAGATTGTGGGGAGAGTCAGACTAGGTTCTCCTTCTCTATTAAAATACTAAAAATACTGTTTTGTAAGTAAAAGTGGGTTTGATAAAGCCGTTTGATGCCTGCTGCCGTACTGGTAGGCACAAAACATGCACTGTTTAAGGTCTCTGAAAAAGACCCTTTATAGGCTCTCCCTTTCATTAGAGACCCCATGAACTGTTTCTTGTAATTTTCTTTTGGGGCCTCTGTATTGTGAGTTGTCATGATCTTCTGGATCAAGAACGAAGCCTTCAGATATACAATGGAGTAGGTTTTTTTAGGTGCATTATTTTCCCACTTGAATCTCTGGGAACCCCCTTACCGTTGAGTGAAATCTAGACCCACAGTGACTTCCGTTTAAAAAGCACTATCCCTTTACATAGCTTACATCCGTCTATAAAAGCACTTGTATGAGCAGTAGTAAGTATATGTGCTAAATACAATCTGATGTAATGGTATTGTGAGTCTGCTTATTGAGAAGTATGTTGTCTACAGTAGTCTTGGGATAAATGCCTCTTTGTGCCCGAAGTTGTGAATGCTTCAGAGTGGTCCACTCTTCTCCCATGATTACAGTGAATATGAGCCTGCAGGGTTTTGTCATAAATATCCAGAAATTCATTTCTGAGCTTGTGCATAATGCAGCTGTTCAGTAATGCTGGAAAGTGTTGGAAATGCTTTATGTAGATTTAGTAAAGGTAACTGTTTGAATGGCTGACTGGTGTCTAACCTTTCCGAGCTTTCTCTAGTACATCCTGTACCAGCATAGAAAGGGTCCCAGACTCTTAACCAGTATCAGTAGTTGCCACTGCAATGGAAAGGCTGAATAATTTCATACTGAGTAGTTACCAGGCAGCTTGGGGTAGGAGAAATAAATTGAATTTTGAAAGGGCTGATGTGTATGCTTTTTATGAGATTGGTTTAATATTTTTTTGTGTTAAGTGAAATGTCAGGATCTTAGATTATTGGATGCAAATGTAGCACATCTGATTTCTATCAGGAATGGTCTGCCCTGGTAATCTGGGAAATAAAAGCCAGACTTCAGAGGAGTATTTATGATAATTTCTATATCAGAACTTGCCCTTCAGGTTTATGTTGTAATGATATCAAGGACTTTTTCTTCTCCCTTTTCAGAAAGGGTGTGTTTCTGACTGCTTCCCAGCTCTGGACTGTGCAGGAGGCTCCAAAGGGTGGCAGGTATGTACAGTGAAACTAGAGGTACACCTTCACAGCAAAGGGGGACTGTGTTGGATTCATGGTGACTTTGTTACGGGCATCTTTTCTAGTATACGAGGGACTTAGTGCATACTGAAAAATGTAAATAAGGATTTTATTATAAGCTTGATTCATTGCTTTCTTTTGCTCCAAGACCAAAATACTCAAGAAACTTTCCAGGAATGGGACTTTTTTCACTTGGGAACATACTCTGTATTTACCTGTTCTTTAGTTACCACTGAATGGTCATGTTCAGGATTGCAGCTTGACTATGTTATGCAGTTTATGTGTATGAGGGGCTATTGGGCTTGCTTTTGGAGATGTTTGACTCTGAAAGTGTTGCTGCTCACTGAGTATAGTTTTTTTTTAAGCACACTTGCCTGTTAATTTAAACATACAGGTACTTGTCACATTAGTGCCATTAGTTGACAGTAGGCATCTTCAGATAACTTTGAATGAGTTTCTCAGTCCTGTGAGTGCAAAAAGAAATAAGAAAGAAATTGAGCAATATTTTTGGTTGTTACAATAGATTTAAGTGGTAGAGGAAGATGAACTTCAGGGACTTTCAGGCACTTTATTTCTTGCTCATTTGAGCATTTTTCACTGCACTGACACTGTCACAACCCAGGTTCAGTATTTGGGTTCAGTTATTTGAGAACCCAGTGAGGCAGAAAAGGGTCTTAGAATGTGCCCTGGGAAGCTCTTGAATTCTGTATGTGGAATAGCTCAAGATCCATGTTAGCTCTTTCCTGTTGCTCTTTGGAATTGAAGCCTATTTCTAATGATCTACCCATAATAATCTGAAAAATAAGAATTTTAATCTCTGATTTATCTTGTAACTTCTTTTTTGCATAATACTTGTATAGTCTTCGCCTCCAGAAAAAGTTCATAGTAGTAAAAGAAAAGTAAGTATTCCACTGAAGATAGAAAAATATTCTCTGCTTTAAGCACAGGCATTGGTTTCCTGAATACTGCTTGATAAGGCGTATTTATCATGCAGAATTGAAAAATACTAATTTCTGGCCTAAAACTGGGACTCTTCGTCTCCCCAGATTTTTTATCCTCTTTAAGCACTATTGCACATCCTTCAGGCTTTGTGGTACATGTAAAGTCTACACCAAATCAGCTTAAGAATCTTCATCTAATTTGTAAGCACCTACCAACTATAAATATTTTGGTTACAGTTTGAAATGTTAACAGTCCTATGCTGTACATGTATGCTAGTCATAAAGGGTGACTGATACACTAGTTTGTATCTTACCTCAGCAGAAAATAAGTCCATATACATTTTATAAGGAAAAGATTGTAAATAATGATATTTTTCATGAGACTGTCTAAAAATGGCACTATGCTTGAGGTTTTGAAAGGGTGAGAACTAAAAGGATATATCCAGCCTGTCGTTACTGGCCAGAAATTCTTGAACTATGTAAATAAAACTCATCTGTCAAATGTAAATTATATATTTCTTACTGTGTAATTTTGATTATTTAAAATACAACTATTGCTAACTTTTTCCTTTCAGTTTTGGAAACAAAATTGAAAAAGTTGGTTGAAACAAAATTGAAAAATTTGGTTTAAGCAGAATCTCATTGTGGGAGTTCTTTGATTTGTTTTTCATATATGAAGCCTTAAAATCTTCATTATAAAATAGGCATCAATAAACATTGAAGCAAGCCTGTATCCTGTTAAAGCTTCAAAAGCTTTCCAAAGAAAGTTAGTTAGGAAG
The DNA here is from genome assembly GCA_013390005.1 of Calyptomena viridis. Classification (NCBI taxonomy): domain Eukaryota; kingdom Metazoa; phylum Chordata; class Aves; order Passeriformes; family Eurylaimidae; genus Calyptomena; species Calyptomena viridis. The sequence continues at coordinate 265,948 of WEIV01009462.1, forward strand.
AGCTTGCTATTTATGCCCCCTGACAGTTGAATCCCTTAATCTCCTCCCCCTTTTTCAGAAGAAAGCTATTTACTCATACATTTGCCTGTCTCCGCATATTAAGCTTGGTATTCTTCAGCATAGTAATTTACAAGTTTTGCAAATGCATAATTTTTTTTTAAATCTAAAAATAGCAAGGTAGGATGCCTGGTAAACCTGCCATGATTTTTTTGCTCCTGAAGGTGGTAAGGAAGGGTGTCTTGCAGTTGGTTGTTGTTTACTGCGAGGACCTCATTTGCTGGACAATGAGTCATAGGAAGGTGGTTTGATGGAGAGAATAGGAAATAGAGTGCCCCTTACTCAGAACCCAAAGGAAGGTGGTCTTTTGCCTGGCAGCCTTACTGGGGACTTGCATCACCTGTGGTCACATAGTTGTGCATTGCTTGCATTGCTTGTGAGGAGGAAGATGGTGGTAGCATGGGTGGGAACAAAAGCACAGAGTAGGTGAGGGATTGCAAGGAAAGGAAACCCTGTTTACCTCCTGTGGAGGAGAATAAAGTGCAATACAAGATGGGAGGAAAACTTAGGGTGGGAACACTTAGGATATCTGGGGAGTCCTGGAAAGAGTGATAGAATTAGGCCAGAAGGGCCAGTGTTTGTTTGGCTTTCTGCAGGGAGAATCTGGATGCGCTTTGATGATAATGATCATTTCCTGGGAATTGCAAGGGTCCCAGCTATAATGCTGAGTGCTTCTGGTGTGTTAGTAAATTCTCTTATGTTTTTAACCTTCATATAGAAAATAAAGGTGGATCCACTTAGCGATTTGTGTAATATTGAGCCAAACTGAGAAGCTGCACAATCCAACTAAGTATTTCTTAATAGAAAAAATATTTCAAAACAAGTGTTGCAAAATTGGTCATTTCTTAATTTTGAAATTCCAGAATTTAGATAACTTGTCCAAATTTTGCACATACAAGATACACACTTGGATCCAGCTTTACCATGCTGACTGGGAAAGGAGACATTGGCCACTGGATTGCGTTATTTATAAAAAAAATCATGTACTGACAAGGGTTGCTGAATTGACATCTCTGAAAGGTGAAATTTTATCTTCACAAGTACTTCTTTGTGCTTACTTTGCCTCTCAGTCCTGGAGGATGGAAAAGATGTCTCCTTCCCATTGTTGTTTTTTCAGTTTCTCCCATTGCAGGGCTAGGGTTTTGCATTTTTCTAGAAGGTAGGGCAAAGCACTGACTTTTTTGATGGCCAGTGACACAGGCAATGTGAGAAACAGATGTTTTTGATCTTGGTAACACTCAGTATATGCCATTGCAACTCCATGCTTCCATTATTTGTGTTACCATTCCTTATTAGCAATTACGCAGCCTGAAATTTTTCTAACAGCTTTGATTTTCTGTTCTTTGAGAGTTCTGTTCTCTGCCTATGCATTAAAATGATAATGTCAGTGGGAGTGTTCACAGCTCTGTGCTTCCAGCTGCACTTTGCCAAACTGACAGGAACTCTGTTGATTGTTTCTTCTATAGTTGCCTTGTTTTTACCCACCATAAACACAAGCATTATGAAAAACTCCTGCAAGTAGTGTACATATTTTTCTCTCTTTGATGTAAAATCATCATCGGAGGTGTAAATTAAAATTACTGATATAAATTTACCTCAGAAAATTTAAGTTGTACAGAAAAGTAGATCTATGGTCACTTAAATTACACTTTAATTATGTAACCAAGCATTTCAGGTTTTTTTCTGCTTTCCTTCGTCAGTGTTCTTGTCTTCAAGCAAGTTGTGGCTCATTTTTCAGAGTGAAATGTAAAAGTATTAGGAGGCCTAACTTTTTAGAAATGGGAAGAATTTGGATTTAATCAAAGCCAGTGAACACTGATGGAACTGAGTTAGTCAGGCCATTGTCTGGGCCTTTTTTTGGTTTTTCCTTCTTTTGCCCCTTGTGTTACATAAAAAGAGGTTCATATTAGATTATGGATGACCTCCTACTGGATGTCAGCAAAGGATAGTTTTTAGCACAGAGAAGAGAGGGGCAGGGGAGAGTGATTAAATTGAAGGCTAAGTTAAAGGACAAGGTTCTGAGTGCATTTTCTTCTCTATTTAAAGTAATAGAAATGAGAACAAAGTGGATCTTGCACAATCGGGAATGTAATGTTCACTGTAATATCTCACTCCTTTATGTAACATGCAAAATTTTACCTTGGATCAACAAATAATGTCCCACTTAAGTCAGACTTATTAATGTGAAAAAGGGCCTGTCTTGCAAGCCCGTACTCTAGGAATGAAGTCAGATTTCCACTTTGTATGGCCAGAGCAATTCTCAGTCCACACAGCAAAGTAGGAGCTCACCAATCCAGCCAGACCTTTTGTTTTCAAAAGATAATGTAATTTGTTTCTGGTTTCATTGTCCTTTTGCATTTTCTGAGGTAGGANAACTGCTGTTTTCTCCCAGAAGTTTTAATTTAAATAAAATTGCTAAACTGCCTTGAACTTAATCATTGAACTGCTGTTCCCTTTGACACACTTACATGTAAAGAGCTCTGTGTTTGCCACAGAATATGTTAATGTGATACCTCGTAACTGAGTAGGCACTTTTAAGTGTAGTGGAGAGCAAAACATGGAATTACTTATATATAATGATAAACAGGAAGGATGAATGACAGACAAACAAGCCTAGTTAGCTTGACTGAAGATATGTTGCCTTAAAATCCAAAATTATTTACNATTATTTACATGATCTGGTAGAAACAGTTGGATCTGATCTGAAGCGCTTACCCAGACTTAAAGCCCCCCCCAAAATTAAGAGTCACAGGTTCAGCTTGAGCAAGTTGTGGTCTTGTGTGGATTTTTTTCTTAGCAGACAAAAAATTTGCAAGATAAGTGAGATTTCTAAATCTTCTAATTTTGCCTGAGATAATTTAGTAAAGCTGGTGTAAACACTTAGGAGTTGCTTGTCTTGGCTGCGTCTTCCAGAGGTACCAACTTGACCAGGATATCTCCCTCTCAGAGGCTATCAGCATCTTGCTTTTGCTTTGAGATGTTGTTGCTACAGCTTCACTCTAGTCTTTTTTATTTCTGTGTTCCTCAAGTACTGGTCCCTTCCTCTTTAACATTACTAATGATTTTGTAACCTTTGCTTGCACTCTTGCTGGATCACCTGTAGGTATTAGGGCTATCTTGGACTGTGGCATGTCTGTTAGTAGTGCTGTGCTGGTGTCTCAGGCAAAGGCACAGTGAAAATGTAGTATCTTTTGTGCCCTGCTGCAAAGGACAATGTGTTTTTCTCACCACCACAGCACCCTGAGTGTACAGCCCTCAAAATTTGTCTCTGATCTAGCAACTGATGAATGCACCTCACTTCTGGTAGATGCTCAAAAAGCCTTCACCTAGGAGTGGTTGTAGGAAGACAGGAGCGGTGGAGACTGTGGAACATGTTGTAGAAAGCAGTGAATAGTCAGTTATTGAAGACAGGCCTTTCTGGGCCTGACAGTAATGGGTGACTCAGAGTGTCTGTCATAGGGCTATCTAGCACTTTGCACCACTTAAGTGTGTCCTCCCTTTATTTGTATTCAGTGCCTTAGGTCTTTGTTTCTGTAGATATATTTTTTCTACCCCTGCACACCTTGAGTACATGAGTAGCATTAGGAAACTTCACTAAAACAAACACTTCAAGGGTGGGAGGTATGGCAGGTTTGTGTAACCAATGCTTAGGATTAATGCTGCACTTTTCATGTCCTTTGCTCTTTGAACTTAGTCATAGTGATTTTTGTTATCTTTGTTTATAATTTGTCAGAGAGGTGGGATTTTCTTTGACTTACTATTAAAATATATAAACTACAGTCATATTTTGTGCATTAAGCATAATTGAAAATTCAAAATACTTATATTTAGCATTCTAGATTGAAATGACTCTTTTCAATTATTGCCTTTGTGTCGTGTAATTTGTCTTGTTTTTAGGAATATTATTTTCACCAACTAGTATATTTTTTTATCCAAATTAAGCTATGCGGACAGCTGTAGAAATATTGCAGATCAGTGCCATTTTTGGCAGTATTTGATTTGCTTTCTCTTTTATTTCCTACTCGCCTCCTCTCTCCACAGCATCATTTGTTTCTCCACCGAAACAGAAGAATCAGCTCAATCACGCCACTGAGCAGCTCTGCAGCTTGTGGAGAGTGTGGGCAGTCTCTGTACACAGCATCCTGGAAAATGTGTGTTCTCTTGAAGTGATCTGCCAAACATCACGTGCTTACACAGTTCTTCCAACTTCCCCTGTTGCACTGCTCTCAGGGTCTGAAATGTTTGGTCTCTAATACTCCCTGGAATTTGCATTTCATCTGCCAAAGAAGTGCTCCCTGTCACAGTGATCCAGCAAACCCTGCTGAAGAGCAAGGACACTGAAGATGGCTCTGTGTGCATTTTATGCACTTTGGGGTTTGTTGCTAGAAGTGGCAATAGCATTTGGCCCAGTACCAAGGATCACTTGGGAGCACAGAGGTAAGAACAGCAATTTAAATGGTGTATGTAATATGGGACATTTCCACAACTTCAAGGTTTCTGTGGGATCTGAAACTCACCGAGGCTCTATATTCTTTCAGCCTCTTTGCTGTGAGTTTGGTCAGGTTTTGCTGGCTTTGCTGGGTTTATGAAGTGCTTAGGACCAGAATATTCAAAAGTAACTTGGGCACTAGGTTAACCGATTTCAGGTTCTTCAAGCTGCTCTGAAAATACAGCTTTTTAAAGAGTAATTCCACATTTGACTTCCCCAGCAGAAGGATCTTGCAACTGAAATTTGCTTCAAAAGAAAACCCCAATAGGTGTATTTTGTTCTAAACAAATTTTTTTTACTTTGAGTCTGAACATATTAGTGAAGTGCAACTCTCCAGGTAATAATCTTTTTTATGCTTTTCTCAGACTGAGATGTATTTTGACACTGAACCTTCCTGTGCACTAAATAAGTCACCAGGCAAAGGAAAAATAAGCATTTGGCCCTCTTGTGACAGCATTATATGGTGCCTATGTATGAAATAGTCTTTCCCAGAACACCACTTTTCTTGTATTTGAGGTTGGAGCAAATACTCACAACCTCCTGGCACAATTATCAGAAGTCTGCAGATGTGGTGCAAAAAGTGATAGAAATCAGAGGGTCCTTTAGCTTTTGGTTTAATAATTTAGCTTGAGTCTGAAAAAACTCTTAAAGCAAGGACTACAGAGTAGTTATTTGCTGCTGTTTGTGAATATGTATATATTATTTTTTTTCCATTTTCTCCTCCTTACATCCTATCCATGTGGCGTGGATGCTTTAGATTTTACAAGATTTTGTCTTTGGGTCCTTCTTCACTACTACTTAGCAAGCAACAATTAATTACTTGCCCAAGTGTACAACTGAACGAAGCAAAAAAATAAATTTGCCATATGAAGAAGCAAACTTAAATAAGGATATTAAATTCTGAGCAGTCCTGCTGTAGGACAAGGTAGATGGAGATTAAGAATGTAGTAGGAATAAGCAATTATGAGATGACTGTAGGAAGTATTTTTCCTCATTATTAGTAGTTGCTGATGAAGCTTTTCAGAAAGGGTGATCTGGACAAGACTTGTAGTTCCTGCTTAGACTCTTTGATGCTCCTGTCTTGTACAGTAATTAAAATTTGGCAAGTTGCTGTTTAATGGTATAGTAAGACATTGCAGACCCACAGACAAATTAGTCAAAATAAATGGAATTTATTTGCATTCTTGTTACTTCTCTCTGTGTCTATGTGCTAAAGATTGTTGTATTTAAATATTGGAAATGTACTTTGAATAGGAGAGGGAGTTTAGTTCAGTGGAGTTGTAGGAACCAATTCATTCATTTATGGAAAATTTTTCTGCAAAGTAAAAGATTTCAAAACAACATGCTTGAGAATCTAGATTAAAATTAATGTTTCTGGACTATTATAGTTGAAAATGTGCAATTACTAATGTTAGACTTGGAAGCAGTTACATTGTTTTCATCTATATCTTAAAAAGCCATGCTTAATTAATCTTGTAGCAGTCTCTTGTGCAAAATATGGTCTCCCAAGCTTTCTGTGATTTTTCCATTATGGTTGTATATGGAGAAAAAAAATTTTTTTTAGTCAGTTTGAGTCATCTTTCCCTAAGCCATTCTGGTCTAGTCTGCATGCTTCCTCATTCCACTGCCTTTTCTCTTCTGTCTCACTCTGTTTCTCATCTTCCTTTTCATCTTGATTTTTCCCTTATGCTATTTCCTTCTATTGTGTGCATTTAATTTTTGGTTTTCACTCACAATCAGCTTACTGACCATTTGTAACATGTTCTCTTTTTACCTTCCCTGTCTTTTTTCTGCTGTGGTAATGTGCTGAATTGTAACCTTAAGAAGTGTAACCTTAAGGTGCAGGATATTTTGTGATTGGTTTGGGGCAGTTGCAAGGTACTTGTCAACGGACCTAATTTTTCACAGTAGGTTGGTGTGTGGAAGGGAAAAGGTGAGTATGGACCTCACACTGGATGTGGAAAATAGAAGCTTAGAGAAAGCAGGTAGGAAAAAAAAATTAAGGAAGAAGTTAGTTATAGGGATCACAATGAGAGGAAATATTTAGGTGTTTGAAATTGAGTGAGAAAGTGGGGACAAGTGACATTCATGATGGGAGCTGCTGTTTCTGCTGAATCAAGCTTTTGAGGGGTACCTTGTCTTTTACATGGGTTTTCGGAACTAGCCTTTGTTGTTTTGAAGTTATCCAGCAGCTGTTAGACAGCATAGAAAGAATGACTCATAAGCTTCACCCTAATTGATTGTGTTTTTTCATGTGGTGGTATTTTTTTCCATTTCAACAGACGTTCAGCTAATACATTTTAATGAATCGAAAGTGTCCAACTACTCAATGTTGCTGTTAAGTGAAGACAAAAATGTTCTATATGTAGGAGCCAGGGAAATGATCTTTGCCTTAAACGCAGTGAATATTGCTGAGAAGCAGCACGAGGTATGCATTTTAATACATTATCCTCATGTGAAAATCATATACCGAACTTGGCTTAATTTCCTTATATCAGTAGCATTGCACTTTAGGTAGTAGGTACCCAAAAGACAAACTACTGTATGAGCTACTCCAGTGTTATTTCTGGAAGATGCTATAGAGTAAAAGAGGGAGAGAAAGGAGAAGCTGGATATAAACAAGTAATTAGAGGTATCCTTGGGTGTTTTCTTCTTGTGGGCAGGATGCAGGACTGGAGGGACTTGGGGTATCATCTGTAATGGTGGTTCTTAACACACATCCTTACAATCAGGAGTGGGCCACATTCTGTTATCTGAATCAGAAAGTAATCTAATCTGAAACAGAAGCAAAGTTGTAGCTTGCTCAGGAGTGGCAGGCTGCAAATGTACTGCAAATTAAGGCCCTGTCCTTTCTGTTTCAGCTTCTATTTTGTGTCTAGGTATGTCTGCTCAGCAAGTGATGATGCAGACAGGTCTGATGCAGCTTGCTCAGAGAAGTACTTTGGACATGCTGATGATGGCTTGTCAGAGTAGATTAGCCAGGCAGAAGTCTGCTAACTGTTGAGTTGCTTCCAGTCCTTCCCAGGCTCCTGCTCCTCATCCCATCAGCAGCACAGTCTGACTTGTAGAGGTGCAGCATGAAGTCCCACCCAGGATGCTTTGGAAGATGCTTATATGAATTTTAATCTGAAGACAATATTCATGGGTGGTGGTGGGCAATGTCACCAGCATATAGAACTTGTTTTATGGATGCATGTAACTGTCAAAATTGTACTAGGTGTAAATTGATCAAATAGTTTTCTTTGATTCCTCTCCCCCAGGTGCTTTTTATTGAAGTGTTAATGAAATAAGAATTTTAAGTTGCATTTTCCTAGTGCATGTGGTAATGAAAATTTCATTAGCAATTTGAGGGGAATCATCATTATGAACCCAAAAGATAGTAGCAGTAGTTTAGTTCTGCTTAAGGCACGTGAATTTGAAAGTGTCACCTCCGTCGGAAAGAATGGCTTTGAACCCTTGAAAACTACTTGGAAAATAAATTACTTGCATTTGCTACAGATATTCTTAGGATGCCTTTTTTTGGTGATGTGCTACTGCAAGATTTTCTGACCTTGCATTGAATTAAAGTACTTCGAATGTGCCTTTTAGTTGCTTGTTTTTTCACTTAGTTACACTGGAAGGTCACAGAAGATAAGAGGACTAAATGTGCAGTCAAGGGCAAATCAGAACAGGTACGTACTGTTATTGATCTCTGAGAAAGATGTTATACATTGCACTTAAAGAGTCGTGATGGTAAAAGAAGAAATATCCAACTGTTTGAAATCACTAACCTAACCTTTTTTAATTAACTTGAGGA
>WEIV01009462.1:279064-296914 GCA_013390005.1 Calyptomena viridis
AGAGAGGAGAATAAACTTCTGATGCATTTAAGCAAATTTGCATGGTTTTACGTAAGCTGTAGGTTTACATATTAATTGCTGAAGTACCACAGAAACAATGCTGACTTCTGTCAGTTCTTGAGTTGGAGCAATACTAAACTGAAGTGTGGAAGTGATAGGCTTTAGCAGAAATGTAAACATAAAAGACATGTCCAGGGCAGTTTAGAGGAAATCCTTGTTTATCTTTTCTTGTGGGAAGTTTAAACTTACGTAGACTCTCTGAATACTTATGCACCCGTATTTATCCAGTCTATAAGGTCTAAAATATTTGCTTTTATGTTAAAGATGAGGAGCTTTATTCTGGGACTTCTTACAATTTCTTGGGAAGTGAACCTATTATTTCACGGCACTCTCATCAGAGCCCTCTGAGAACAGAGTATACAATTCCTTGGCTTAATGGTAAGTGGGCCTGAGAACTGGCCCAAACAAATTACTTTTCCTTCTTCAGCTTCATATTTAAAATTTGCCTGGGTAAGGAGCAGTTGTCTGGTATCTCAAAGAAAATGGATTTTGTTATACTGACATACACTGGAATGTGTGTGTGTGTGTCCTTGTGCATGCTGTCAAGATACGTTATTTTGAAAATTCAGGATTTTTTCAGCATTGACAGTTAAAACAGCCTCAAGATATACACGCTTCAACTTGATATTAATGACTGTTTTACATCTTCTTGTTTGTCCTTGCAATAATGCAGCTTATGCTGTAGGAAGGCAGGCAATGGTTTTGGTCTTGGATGGGTTTTCAAACTGAGCTGATCATGGGTCTAGATGATTTCAGCTCCTGAATTTCAAAATTCACTGAGTTTTGTGAATGCTCAGAGGTTTAAGTCATTGTGCCAACAAGGACCAAAATTATGATCATTGTGTCCAAAAAGTACAGGATGGTGAGTTTTGTAATACATGTTGTAATGTCATTTTTAGTCTTTCAGCTGGTAGCTGAAATAGAGGAGAAGCAGGCAAGGGAAGTTACTTCTATAGGCCATTTAGAAAACCATGTTAGAGTGTGGCCTGAAGAACACTTGAAGTAATGAGCTATTGCACCATACAGATCTCTCAAGTATCTTAGTGCTTTCACATAGAATTTGTAGGGTTTGGAGTTTTTTCTGTTTCTGATTGTTTGGGTTTTTTTAAGAAATGCTACCATATTATGAAAAACAAACTCTGTAGGCAGGTCAGTGACTAGAGAGGAGGTAAATGCAGTGTGGAATTTGGGTGAAAGAGAACTCCTGGAGGGTCTTTGAAGGAATCAAGTTAGTAGTCTCATGTATAATAAAAATTCTTGTCTTTGTATTTGTAGAGCCCAGTTTTGTTTTTGCTGATGTGATAAGAGCAGATCAAAACAGCACAGATGGAGAAGATGACAAAATATACTTCTTTTTCACTGAGGTGTCTGTGGAGTATGAATTTGTTGGAAAACTGATGATTCCAAGAATAGCTAGAGTATGCAAGGTGGGAGATAGTTCAATTTTCTTTTACTATATCAAGTGGAATTTTGGGTATGTGCTTTAAAAAACATTTATTATTGTGAACTTGCTGGCAGTTATTCAGAAGTGGTTGAATTTACTGACTCTTAGTGAATCAGCAATTTCAATCAGTTCTTCAGAACTGAGAAAGCCTAATGATTGCTTTTTAAATAAATATTTGATGTAATTTTGCACAGTCATAAAATTTCAATACATCAGGGGGTTCTGGTCTCCTCAGGTAAAACAAGCCAACCATGACAAAACTCAGCAACAGAAAAAGTGTCTTCCCAGGCTTTCTTTTCTGGTTCGTTGGGTTTTGTGGTTGGTTTCTTTTTGTTTGTGTGTTTTTTGTTTGTTTGTTTGTTTTGCTTTGTTGTTGTTGGGGGTTTTGTTTGTTTTGGGGCTTTGTTTTGTGTGGGTTTTTTTTTGGTGGAGGTTTTTTGTTTGTGTTTTGTGTGGGTTTTGTTTTGTTTTGGTTTTTTTAAAAATTACAGCTCCCTGTGAAGAACTGCCTTTGGTTGGAGCTGAGCACATAGGACGTCTGTGGAGTGACTTTAAAGTTAGCTATATGCAAACAAAACTGTAACTGTGTCCACAGCAAAATAGTTCTTGACTGTGGTGTAGCAAATGGGACTTCTGTGAAGGTGTTACAGCTGGCAGAGCCTGAAGGAAACTGGTCACCAGCAACCTGATACTTTCACACTTGCTATGCTTAAACCTGTGTTAGTTTGATTTAAGTATGTCCTCAGGAGTGTTGGTTAAAAATCTTACCGATGAAAGTTTTTTTTTCAGTAGAAAACGTTGATTTAACAAAAAGTTTTTCAGTGGAAAGTGTCGATTTCCTCAGGATTTTTTTTTCTGACAGGAAATTTATCTGTCTGTTTCATTTTTGAGATTCAAAGTTTTATTTTGACTTTACTGTTTTATATTTAAACATGGAAGTCAAAACATCAATAGCAAGTTAGTGCCCTTGACATTTCCTTAAAACAAGGAGCTGGAAACAGGTTTACATTGGGCTTACTATGGCACTCTGATCACTGACAGGTTGTGCATGCTCTAAAAGGGGAGTATGAGCTTCATTATATTACTATATATTATAGATTCTTGTTTGAAATAGGAATCAGTGGCAGGTTGCAAATATATAAGCATTTATACTTGATTGTTCTAATAAATTTTGCAGATTTCCTTTAATACATTGGATAATGAATGAGGAGTATTAATACAGTTTCAATATGCCCTGGTTTTTGAGGCAAAGTGTCAGAGTTACAGCTCAATTATCAAATATTTTGGAACAGTTTTAGTCAATATATCTTAAATGCCTTAGGCCTTGGTACTGCAAATCCATAATAAATGTGGTAACTACTAGCAGGATTAAACCATTGCAGCATTTAAATCACAAATTTGATGTGTTAGAACAAATGCAATATGATGTAATTCTCTGAAGGGACAGTATAATACTTCCATGATTATTTTACTTGTTCTAAAGACCAGTTTTTTCCTAATGGTACATTGTCCATCCCAGGTTTTTCAACTGCTGCTGAATTATGGTTCTTCATTAACTCTCATATTTTGTTTTCCATGTATGTGTGATGGAAATAATTCTGTGTTAATTTTGTTGAATGAGTTATCCTGTGGCTTTCTTACTGTTCTGTTTGTAAATGTGTTAACATTTATTGATGTTGCTGTAGATGCTAGAAATGTTAGAAAATAACAGGGCTTAGTAATGTTATGCGTAATAGCAGTGGGTTTTAAATGCAAAAATGCTGCTAGTTCTCATCACAAACACCTTTTTATTTTTTTTTTAATATTGTAAGAGGGACCAAGGAGGATTAAGGACCTTGCAGAAAAAATGGACTTCCTTTCTCAAGGCCAGACTAATTTGCACCATCCCTGATAAGAATTTAATTTTCAATGTTATCAATGATGTTTTTATTCTCAAGTCTCCAACTTTGAAGAAACCGGTGATATATGGCGTCTTCACCCCACAACTGTAAGTGTGGTATAGCCTTTTCCTGGATAAGTACCCTTTTTTTCTCAGTTGGTTAATACAAGAAGTAATAATTACCCTTGTGGTTTTTTTTGTTTGTTTCTTTTTTATTTCTTCCTGAACTTACAGGAATAATGTGGGGTTGTCAGCAGTGTGTGCATACAGTCTGTCTACCGTAGAAGATGTTTTCTCAAAAGGAAAATATATGCAGAGTGCTACAGTAGAACAGTCTCATACAAAGTGGGTACGATACAATGGGGAAATTCCTAACCCTCGACCTGGTGCGGTAAGTTTCTCTAATCTTGAATCTGATCACTTTTTAATGCTCAAAGTTAGAGAAACTAGAAACTCCAGAAACTTGTCTCTGGAGGTTCAGTATGTATATCTAATGCAGTGCATTGCTCTGCAAACGAAAATGTTCATAGTGCTGGATCTCTTTCAGACTTTTCTTACATTCCTTAGTCATCTTGTTGCTAGTGCAGAATGAGGTGACAGTGAAGACTAGTTAAAGATGCATGAGAGTATAGAAGGAATATTTTCCTTAAATGTATTTTGAGCCCAAGTGAAAATGTAATCCAAAGCTCAGGGATTAGTATACCACAGAAGCTGAAGTGCTATGACCTGAGGACCTTCCTCAGCAGCACAATTATAGTGTAAAGGTGTGCTTGCTGGTCGAAGTCATGCAGGGAAAAAAATGCATAGAGCTGCTGTTAATCGTCTTTATTTTCTAAGAGTAAATGATATAACTTGGTTGTCTGTTCTTTCCCCTTCCCCGCCTCCTGTCCTGCTAGTGTATAAACAATGAAGCCAGAGCATCAAACTACATGAGTTCACTGAATATACCAGACAAAACACTGCAATTTGTTAAAGATCATCCTCTAATGGATGACTCCGTGACCCCAATGGGAGACAGACCTCGGCTAGTAAAGCGAGATGTGAAGTATACACAGATTGTAGTAGACAGAGTCAGAGCACTCAACGGCACCATGTATGATGTAATGTTCATTGGTACAGGTGAGTTCTGCAAAACACCTCTCTTTCAATGATTTCAATCTCTTTCAATCTCTCTTGAGATTTCCATTACTTTTACACCAACTGGTGTTTTCATTAAGTAAGGTGCCACTTAATGTGGCACTTAAGGTGCCAGATGAAGTGGACAATCTTACGTGCTTTGAAAAGTATTGCAGCAAAATAACTGCAAAGCTTTATGAGTGGAGCAAAAACACACAGAAGATAATCTATAAGTGGTCATTCTGTGTACCAAAACATTTTTATTTCCTCAGAGCTCTTTGTGATGGCAAGTTTAGTGGTTGCCTTTGAGACAGCATTGTGTCAAGTCTTCAGCTGAACAGCAGGCAGCTGTTGAGACAACCTAGAGCAATTGTGTAGGTTTTTTCCCTGCCTTTTTATTTTAAGGATGTTACTTAAATATATTGCTCTGTTGTTTCAGATCGAGGAGCCCTGCACAAAGCTATCAGCTATGAAAATGGAATGCATATTATTGAAGAAACACAGTTTTTTCCAAATTTTGAACCAGTCCAAACTCTCTTGCTTTCATCCAAAATGGTAAATGCAGTAAGCATCACAGCATTCATCTCATTTTGTTCTTTCACAAAACTATGTAACCTTGTAGCAAGATATCATCACTGTGCACCCACTCAAAAATTGCATTTTTAACTCATGGTGCTGCAGCAATATCATGAAATGCTGCATTTCAGTCTGTTTGGTAGGTGCCAAGTTTTCTGAAGATATGTGGATATGGGCAAGGGCCAGGAGGGCACAAGTGTGTAGGTCTTCACTTGGATTCCTCATGCAGAAGCTGAAAGCTGTAAGGTGTTTTAAGATGCCAGATCCAAGGTTAGGAGTAATGTAAAAAATTCTGACCTCTTGTGGCCATTGCAGATCTGTGAGGAAAAATCCTCTTGGTAAAGTTAGCAGCGGAGTGGTGTGGTTCTGAAGAAATAGACCTAAGAAGAGAGAAAGTCTAGACTCGTAATTATGTAACTAATTTGTTTCTGCTGTCCCAAATCTGCAGGCTCTTGTATGCTGGATGTGTTGTGAGAGCAGTCACGTTGGTGCAGCTGTGGGTGAGGATCTCTGGTGAGGTTCTGTCTGCCCAGTGGAGCACCAGCTGCAGGCTCCAAACCTGGCAGCTGTCCTGCATCATTCATCAGTCACTTGGTTTAATCCTAGTGGCTTTGTGACAGGAGGAGGATAATCACTGTGTGTAGTTTGTGCATTGAGTTAGGTTTCTGGCTGTAGTTACTCAGACCTGCAAACCCATGAATGTCTGCACTCTAAGCAGTGACTGGTAGCATCAGACCTCTTAAACAAATTTAAGGGTTTTGTAAGACTAAATGGCTCTTTTGAAATGTGTAATAGTAATACCAGCATTCAGTAGCTACCTAGTGGTAGATAAATGCTCTGCATCTTAGGGATTTAGGAGTACTGGCAACATATCTTTGAAACAGCTTTTATTTTTATGTGATACTTAATAGAACTTTGCATGTCAACATGATCAGCTCAGTGGAACAGAGCGTTATACCATAATTCTTACAAGCTCTGCTTGTACACTTACTTGTCCTTTCATGCTTATAGTAGAAAGAAGTCTTGAGGACAGAGTATATTTTTGCTAGACAAATGAAAATCAGGATCAAAAACTTCCATCCTTATAGTTTTCAGTAAAGACATTCGTATTATTTTTGTATGATGCATCACATTGGCAATTCACCATATGTGTGTAGGTATATATTATGTGTGTGTATGTAGATATATGCACATAAAGTATTTGCTGGTTTCTTCTGCTTTATCTGCAAAGAAAGTTTCAAATGCTTTACTTTGACAGGAGTTTTCAAAATTTGCCCAGTGATAGAAGATAAAGGTAACTCTTCTAATAAATGTGCTAAAGCTCATTCTTCTAACAGTAGGATTATTCATACACTGGCTAAATTATGATTCCCCCATTTCTGGGGAGTGGAAGGGAAGAGATGGGTATTAGAGCCTTATACCAAAGACACATGATGTAGTAGTTTCAGCACTTACTCGGCAGCCAAGGCTAGTGTAGAAAATAATGGTATTGAATTTATTTGTTCTGAATCCATGTGCCACATGCTCAGTTCCTCAAGAATATCTTCAAAGGGGGCAGTGTGAGGCATGGCATAGAGACTGCATAGGGAATGCACCGTCTTTTCACAAAGAAGCTTCTCTCAAAGCTTGGAATTGAAACAAAACACTGCTTCTAGCATGGCACTGTGTCTTCTGCAAGGGAGAATATCCATGTGGCTACTATAATCGTTAACATGTGAAACTAAACGCCAAAACTGAGGCAGTGCTGCCCAGTACATTTCCATAAAAGCAGAGGTCCTTTTCAGGGATAATGAGTGAGAGGTTGGGTCAGGTGGCAGAATATAGCTGTATATGAAACATGACATGACATATTTCATATATATTCATATACATTTCACGTATATGAAATATGACATGAAAGCTGTATAGTCATGATACCACCCAAGCAGGGATTTACTGCTGCTCCCCGGCATGAAAACACAAGTTTCTGCCTCCAGAGTCAGGGGCTACTGAAGTCCTTCCTAGAGGTGGTATTTTGATATATGTCATGGTATCTCATAGCAGCGGATTAACCGCAGGAGTGTAATCCCTGATGGTGGGCTTTAGACCTCTCTGGAGTCAGAGTCCTTTCTGAACACATTATTCAGTAGTCTTCAGCTTCTTCCCACATTGTTTGGAGGGTGCTAGGCAGGCTCAGATGAGCCTAGGTAAGTCATCTTAAGTTCTACTTGACTTGAAGGTGTGTCTGGATTTTGTTTTCAAATGGTCTGCTCAGCTCACTGTGTGTTCCCTGAACTCTTGGATGCACGAGCTGGGAAACATGCAGGACACTGCAATTCATGGAGTGTTGCATTGTTGCAGCATTATCTCACAGAGCACTAGCGAGATGAGCAGTGCTTGGTGCACTGTGGAAGCCTTTGAGCAGAGTGGGAAGCTTTTTATAGGAAGTAGGACGTCTCCAACACTCTACACTTTCTTCCATGGGCACTGCAGCATAGTGCAAGTTAAATTTAAGGATGAACAACTGCATTTGAATGACATTTGACTGCCTTTCAAACTCCATCTTCCAGCAGTGCCAGCAGATTCTTTTTCAATCCTGTTCTGCCTTTCATTTTCCACTCTTGTGAGTTTCCATGAAAGCTGTGTCGATGCTTCATATACAAGATTGATCCAAACTAATTTGTGCTTGGTCTTCTAGCTTCTTCTAGAGACTTCCTCATGATCATTTCATTAAAAAGACTGACCTGTTCCCTGGTCTCTTGACAGAACCTCCTTACATACATAGCAAAAGAGCGTCAGTAAGCCCCCAAACCTAACTTCATCCTTAAGATACTCTGTTAGGTTTTTTTCTTGATGCTGTTTCTGATGTCAAGACCAGATGTCTGCACCATGAACATGACATTTTTGAAGAATGTTTCTCTACTAGAAATCTCTCTTGGGTGTCTGTCCATCACTTTGTGGCCATACACATCCTGCCAGAGTCAAGCAGTCCCACTGCAGACATGATCCCTGAGTACATTTCTATGTACTGAGATCTGTATGGCTTTAGTACAGGAAAAGCCACTCCAAGCACTCCAGTTCATTTGCTGTGATGACTGCAGTAGGGTGCTGATAAATCCACTTGGTGTCCTACTCAGGATGAGGCCAACCCACTGCGAAGGTGGGGTGTGCTATTCAGCTTTCTATGCAGAGCCTTTCAAAAGGAGGGCTGGTCACTGGTGGTTTTGGGTTGTAGCACAGTATCTTTCTTAAGGCTTTGCCTAGTAATAGGTGAAATAGCAGTGTAGCTTTAGCCATCAGTTTCCCTGAGTTTTAAAGCAGATGAGTGGAATACAGCAGCTGCCTGTCTTTATAAAAAGGATGTTTGAGATGAGTCCTTTCCTGTTGTGCCAGAGTGAGACTTGTTTGGGATTCCCAGCAACAATGGTTCAACAGGCATTCAGATTATGCTTGCATTTTCCTAGGTGTCTTGCCAGTGCTGTTTTCCTTTGAATACTGCCAATGTTCCTGTTTCAGAACCATTTGACTGTTGTGAGGCTGATGCTGATGTGGCTGCAGAGGTCTGGCTGGCTGGTTGATAAAACTGAAGGCAATAGGGTTGCTTTTGGTCCTGCACAGAGCAAGCCTTGCCTGCTCAGGCTTGTGTGTACCTTGTGTATACAGCCTTGTCATCAGCACAAGCTTGCCTTGCCTCGTGGAAGGATTGTTGGTGCATTCAGGTTTGTGTAGAAACTGTGTGATAGTCATGGTTATATAGTGGTTACTTTCCATTGTCATAAACTGTATCTGTGTAATGGGTTGACCTCAGCTGGATGTCAAGTGCTCACACGGTTGCTCTTTCCCCCCCCTTCCCAGCCAAGCAGGGGGAAGAGAGTAAGATGGTAAACAACTCAAGTATTGGGGTAAGGGAGTTCACTAAAAGCAAAAACATAGCTTGTGTGTGCAAAAGCAAAGCAGAAATCTAATCTCTACTTCCCATCAGCAGCAATGTTCGGCCATGTCCCAAGAATCAGGGCTTCAGCATGTGCAGTGTTTTTCTTAGTGGGCAGCCATTGGAAACAATGCCCCCTTCCTGCTCCTTTCCTTAGCTCTTATATCTGAGTTGACATCATATGTTATGGAATATCCCTCTGGTCAGTTTGGGTCAGTTGGCCTGCTTGTGTCCCCTCCCAGAATCTTGCCCTCACCTGATGCTGCGCTCAGCAGCAGTTGAAACACTGGTGTGTCATCTACCAATACAGAGCACAGCACTGTGAGGGCTGGTATGGGGCTCAGACAGACCCAGTACAATCTGTTTCAGATTTTTATTGGGTTTTTTGCACCTTCAGCATTGCTGCAATATTTTCAAGGTAAGTTTCTAGAAATAAGAGCTAATCAAATATATATTCCTCTCATGTACCAGTTGTTGCAAACACGGCTGTATGTATGCAACTCTCTAATGATACATAAGTCATTTCATGAATTGGGTTTTTGGCTTTGAGGAGGTGATTGGCTGTGACTTTTTTTTGTTGTGCTTTGTTTGTTTTTATTTAGGGCAGAAGATACCTCTTTGCTGGTTCAAATTCTGGTGTGGTTCAGTCTCCAGTGGCATTCTGTGACAAGTACACCACTTGCGTTGACTGTGTTTTAGCCAGGGATCCTTATTGTGCTTGGAAACCCCTTGAAGCTTCCTGCATTGATATTTTTAGAGAAGGTGAAGTTGAAAGGTAATGGTAACATTTGGTTACCTTAGTTAAAATCAATATTGAATCAGTCTTGTCCCTTACTGATAAGTGAAATTTTAAAAACCAAATGTTTTCAAATACAGACTTCTTTCTATCTATCTGTGTCTGCTAGTGCTGTTTAGATAAGATGGCTCTGACTTAGTTCAAGGGGATGGTCAGGCTCTAGGAAACAAGATTTGAAGTTGTAATGGTTGGACTTCCTTTTACAGGAACTGGATTCAGAACATAGGTGGAGATGCATCTTCTTGTTCTGGTGAGTTTTTGAAGAGCTCTTTAATATGTCTAGGTGGAGTAGTGGACGAGTTTTGTTTAGTTCAGCTTTGGTTTTGTGATTATCTGGACATACATTTACATTGCAATAGGTATAAAATTCTGCTTTTGAATATTTGAGCATCTGTACAGCCTGCATGTTGTCTTACAAAATATCTGTGTTTGTATGCATTTCAGTGTGCAGTGCACAACCCCCTGAAATGAACAGGGGCATCTCAACAGTGACTTGAGAATGAAAGCAATACCAGAAGTACTTTTATTACAGAGGCCTCTGTGTCTTTGATACAGCATTTGACATTCTACTGTGAGCCGTGACAAGTGCTTGGTTATTGCTTCTAGATCAGAACTTGGATCATGGTATAGAGCAGCTGAAGCACCTTCTATAGTGCTTTAAGACAAGTAACCACAGGTCCTTTCTTCATAGTGTGTACTGCTGCCACCAGATTGAGGACATCTTAAAGAGGAGTAATGTTACAGGAGATTTGAACTGCAGTAAACAGAACTCTCAAGAGTTTGTTTTACTCCTTTTTTATTTCTGATCCAAGCAAAGCATGTACTGCCATGAGTGTTTTGCTGGGTATTTTCTTTTTGTTAATTGATGTTGTTGCATTGTGTGTGTGCTGTAAGTGCAGACACCCTTTTTTTAGGAAGAGAAATCAGTAACAACACTTAACAACACTTAGTTCAGTTTCTTGTTGGATATTTTGTAGTTGCTGATTTACTTAAAATGAACCAGTTTAATATAAAGTGAGACCAAGTTCAGTATCTAGTCTTAAACAATGAATCATCTCAGGTGGACGCTCACACTGAGTTGCCGATCCGCAAGGTCTCACCTTTATCTAGAAGTGGAGCCTGTCTTAGAGTTTTAGGTGTCCTATCTCTTAGTCTGTCTTGGTGTTTTATGTGCAGCTGTAAGTTGGTATTTCACTGAGATTCTTGCATGCTGTCATCTTGGTCTTTGTGAGGTGAATGCCATAATGTTCACATTTAAGACTGTAACACAGTCTTGTGAAGCTGTACAGATTAGAGGAAACTGGAATTATTGCTGATACTCTGCACATTTATTTTGATGTTCCAGATAAAGTAAGAGAGAATCCCCTACAGCATACATTCAAGCATGGGAGCACAGCAGAACTCAAGTGTTCTCGCAAGTCCAATCTGGCACAGGTAGTTTGGAAGTTCAAAGATGATGTACTGAGAGTGGAGAGTCCCAAGTACCGTCTGCTGGAAAAAGCACTGCTCATCTTCAATTTATCAGAAGGAGACAGTGGTGTTTACCAGTGTTTGTCAGAAGAAAAAGTGAAGAATAAGAAATTTTCTCAAGTACTGGCTAAGCATGTTTTGGAACTGAAAAAAATACAGCGCACCACGGTGGGCCCCACTGTGGCAGCTGCACCAACAGAAGGTAATAGTGGTGTGCCAAAAGTGTCAGCTGTATCAGTTGAGGGTTCTACTGCTCACACCTCAACCACTCATATGGTACCAGTAACGACAGCAAGGATAGTAACAAAGCCCATTGGCCCTGTCCTAACAAGTGTAGCCTCCAACACAGAGCTCTTCAATTCAATTCCTGATGCGGTCCCAGAAAAGACAATGTTCCTCAAGTCAAATGATAACTTCCTGTTGATGTTCCTCTTCCTTTTCTTTTTCATTCTCTTTTTGTGCCTACTCTCCTACAACTGTTACAAAGGGTACTTGCCAGGGCAGTGCTTGAAGTTTCGCTCTGTCGTGCTGCTTGGTAAGAAGAAAACTAAGTCAGATTTTTCTGATTGTGAGCAAAGTGTGAAGGAGACGCTGGTGGAGCAAGGCAGTGTCAGCCACCAGAGTGGGGAGCAGCCAAAGCCTGCGCATGATACCGGCTATGAGACTGAGCCTGACTGTGGGAACAGCCAGCTGCAGGCTGGGGATTCGCAGGCATCCCGAGAGGCTAAGGACAAGCCCTTCGATGTCAAGTGTGAGCTCAAATATGCTGACTCAGATGTGGAAGGGGACTGAAGGACCCAGTTGTCGATTTCAGTGGTGGAAGCGAGCTGTGGTCCTGCAGCTGGCTCCTTGACCGTGGACAGCGTGACAGCATGGCAGGGTGTGACAGCTAAGCCATAGTGGGGTTTACATGCTTAAGCTGTACAGCAAGTCAATTTTAATTCAGATCTCAACAGATTAGAGAAGTGGTGTTCTTGTCTGGAGACCATTGCATCTTGTGTTGTACTGTCTTTTTCTTTTTTCTTTGCTTTTTTAAATGGTTGGTTTCAGATCACCACTTGTTTATTTCCAATTTTTTCCCCCACTGACCACTTTGCTCTAGTGAAGCTACTTGCTTGTTCTTCAGCCATGTTCTTCCATAGAGTAAAAATAACTTTCTAATTCAGTTGGCTTTGAAAAGTACGTCAGTCTACACACATTTTTAGTTGCCACTAAAAAAAGACCTAGTTTCATTTTAATTCCAAATTGGAAATTGAGTTTAGTTTATCAGATTGGTAAATTATAGACTTTTGTCCAGATTGGGACATTTTTTTCTTTGCTTCTAGTGATTAGTTTTAGTTTTATGCTTTGTGTTTTGGCACACTAGATCTGTTTAGTTGGTTAAAGTTAATTTTTTTAACTATGATTTAAGTATCTTAGATTTTAAGGTATAATGGGGATAGCATTGCCTTGATTTGTGTAAGACTCAGGGATAATCTTCTTTAAAGGCTTTTTTTCTTTGCTGCTTTCTAGAAATGTAGGTACAACAATATTGGTACAAAACATGGAGTAAGTGGGGAATGGGGAAGGAGGAAATAAATGCTTTTCTTTTTTTTCTTTTTTTTCCTCCCCCCCACCAGCCAGCAGGCTGGACATAGTCGTGTTCTATTTTCTATACAAAACTGGATTCTTTTTTTCCTTTAGTTAATGAAACAAAACAGGCAAGCAACTGTCAGCTAGCAGTGACATAGAAAGAGGTTTCTTGCGTTGTGGAAGCAAATCGGGAATCAAGAAGAATTAACTCCAACAATTCAGCTAGTGACTCGCTGGAATGGACTGTTAGGACACAGCCTCATGAGAAGACGTTGCCGATTTTTTTGTCTTTTCAGATTCAGAAATAACTCAGTTTCTTTTTGCGACAAATCTTTGCGGCATCACCCTTTCTGGATGATACCTTCCACTCTCCTATGCAACAGGAGACTGAAACGAGCTGCTTAAACAATCAGTCCTTTGAACTGTTTATGTGAATCATGCCTGCTAATATGAAAGTGTGCATTTGTTCTCAGCCTGGTTCACAGCAGCACTGTTTGTCTGTTAAAAGCATTTTGTGTGCATTACAGTCCTGAAGAATTGTTCCTCTCGGTGCATCTTTCTGTAAATATTGCTAGAATTTTAACAGTAAATAGCAGAATGCTTGGGCTGCTTTTCTATATTGAACTTTCATGCGAACATAATTTAGACCATCATTTAGTGTAAACAGTTTATATTTTATAAGATTCAGTTTGGTTTTATTTTTCTATTTTTAATTATGTACGTATAACAGAATAAATATTAAAATAAATTGTATTATATCTTGACTTTTATGAAACATGACACAATGACACTGCTCTCCATTTGACAAGTGCTAATGTTCCTTGTGGTTTCCTTTAAGGGGGAAAGTGAAAACTTTAGTAATTTGAAGCAGCCTCTCAGCTTCAATTGAATGGTTTATAACCCAGGGTGGAGGGATTGGAAGGATGGGGAAAAAAGTGTGGGTGAAGGAGGAAAGCAGTCTTCTCTAGGGGCCTAGGGACACTTCCTTTTACTACCTTTCCAAAAATTCATGTGTCTTTTTGCATTATTTCTTCATTGTGTGATGTATTTCTTGCAACTTTTTTCCTTAGTACCCTTTTACTTTCTTTTCTGTCCTCTTCTTTCACACAGCCTCATCTCCTATACCTTTCCCTCCTACTGGTACCTCCTTTTTGTCCTGTGTGGGAAGTGATTCACCTTCACCCACCAATACCCAGCTTGATGTTTGGTCTAGCACAGACCCCATAAAGGTCATGTTGTTGCCACCTTTCCTAAGTGACCAGGCACAGCATGTTAGTGTCCAGGGACCTTTTCACCTCTTCTGCCAAGCCACAGGTAAGTTGGAGGATCCCTGTATACACCAGCACTTTCTGCATTAAAGGCTTAGCTATGTCACATGTACTGTGTAAATTTTCTGATGTTTGCGGGGGGAGGGGGTGGGGAAGAGGGAGAGACAATTTCAGGTTGCCAACATTTTGTTACCAAGATTCAGTCACTGTGAGTACTGTACTGTATAATGGAGGGTTCTGATTTAGCAACCTGCTTTAGTATGTTAATGGTCAATTGATTTTGTTAGGCTTGCTTGCTGAAGGAATTTAGTGAATTGGGATTGCATATGGATGTTTTTTTGCAGATATTTTCATTTTCAGTGTATATGCAATTTAAAAAATACACTTGTACTGGATTTGGATTTAGTATATTTTCTGGACCAGGTCAGTTACTTGTTTTTCATCATATTTTAAATGGTGAAGTACTTAGAGTCTAACAACAACTTCCTTTTTATGATGGATGTATTATCTGAGCTGTACAGGAGAAGGAAAAAGCTATTTTTTCCATAGCAATTTAGCACTTATCTTTCAGCTTTTGTTTGGATTATTACAAATTGCAATTTGTAATAGCTGGTTTAAGCTAAGTGTGATTTAATGGATCTAAACAGGTCTTCAGATGTAACCTTGTTCCTTTAAAATAAGAGGTTGGTCTTACTGTTACATGGAGTCAGATCAAAATACATGAATCTTCATTAGTGCAGATCTTGAAGGCATTATTTGTATTTACATGGCTAAAAAGAGTAACAGTGGGATTAAGGTTCTTTCATAGAATAGAGTAATTTAGATTGGAAAAGACCATTCAGCAATAATTTGTTCACTTCTGCTATATATAATTCAGAAACTTCATTGTGCATCATGAAAAAAACTATTAATAGCATAAATACCACAAAAGATTTAAACAGTTTGATGACTGTGTTACAGATGTGGAATTTATTTTAAAATTACCATTTTTTTCATCCAGCAGTGCTCATTTTAACATGATGTTCATACTGCATTTAAAAATTGTCATGAATTGTATTTACCTTGGCAGTGAGCTTGGCAGTGAAGGAAGGAGCAGTGTCCTAAAGTCAGTGTGGAATTCACTCCTCAAGAGGTGTAGGGATGCATATTGGAAGATCCTGTCTCAAGCACCTGACATCCAAGCGATGCAGCAATGGCATAGGCAGGGCCAAGATGACCCAGCTGTGGAAGTGCTTCCAATTCCTCTCAGAAAGCAGTGAAAGACTGGACTTGGTATTATGGATGGGGGATTTACTCCCTCTGGGAAACAAGGCAGTTGGCTGATAGATCACACTCTGCTCTTACCCAGAGTTAGAACATTAGTCTGTTTTTTAGAAAAAAATGAAACCAACCAACCAACCAACTAAACACCAAAAAACCCCAAACCAACAAATGCAAACCAGTGTACCGAACTGATGCAGATATTTTCCATCTTTCTGGGACCTGCACTGGAGGATATACACATGTATTCTGAGTGGAGGGTGGCTAAGCAAGTGCTTTTGCTAGAAAGGTTTCTGCTTGGATTTATTCACATTTCTTCAGTGTCTGTTGATACTTCTGTATGTAAACATAACTGTAATGGAACTTTATTTCCCTCAGCTATGAATATAAGGTAAAATGTGTTTTCAGGGAACAGAAGGGTTGAGACTGGCAGAGAGTTAAACATTGTGCCCGGTTGTCTGTGTAAAGGATATGGTATCAGCCAGTGTATGATGCAAATACATAGACATCATCCAGTTGGAAACCTTAAGCTTATCTTTAATTAAGTTTCTAGTGTTACTTTATGAGAACTGCCAGATCTCTTCTTTTTTTTAATTGTAAATGTCTGTTCCTAGCTGTCTGGAAACTCAGCAGGAGTTGGTGAGTTCTTTCGCTCATCTCTTAATCATCCCACATTTTAACTTGAAAGCTTGCCTAAGGATAACACTTTACAACCTTGTAACTGGCTTATTTTGGTAAGGTAAAGTGGATTTAGCACAAATAGCCACTTGTGACATAGTGGTACTTTTTTTCTTAAAAATTACTTTTTCAAGGATGGAGTATTCCTGCCCTTTCTGAAAAGGATGGAGTAAATCTCCCTTCATGATTTTTCTCCGAGTTTGTTTCCCTCTACTCCCCTGAAGACTCCCACACTTCTCCAGAGACCTGTCCGCTATTTATGCACAGGCAAACATTAGGTTTCCTGTATACTCTGATAGAACTTTTCTCTCCCATTAAAGATTTTTTAAAGCCCTTTAAAGATATTTGAGGCAAGCTTCAAATAAATTGAATGAAATACTACACCATCTGGTTCAGGGGAGAGACAGCTACTGATGTATACGCCTATTTTATACATTTCTCCGGTGCGCTCTGTTGAAACTAGGTACAATAGAAACAGGCTTTTTCTAGCAGTTTTGGTTCTGCTTGAAGATGTTTTACGGCCATCTCTGCCCCCAGCTTTAGAGGAGTACCATGTCTGTAACTTCACAAACAAATGACATACTAAAATATATTGAGTGTGCTGAGCAACAATTTAAATGCTTTTATAATAAAACTGCAGAACTCCATGCTTTTTTGTACTACTGCTCTGCAGATTCAGACTGTGTCTATGATGTCAAGAAGACTCCCTGCCTTAGTCTGTCTACAGCTGGAGGCTTTACGTAACAGATTATTTTCCATGTCAGTGAAGTAACTCCAGGAGTATGAACATTAAAGTTCTGTGAACTCAGCAGTATACTTTAAAGGAGTTATTATTTCACGGAGATACTGATATGGGTATCTGATAACACCCACACATGGTGCCTGTTCCCTGTGCTTATGCTGTTTTAAAGGGAGTGCAAGAAAGCCTCCCATCCATGGAGGAAAAGATCCATAACTTGCAAGAATCAAAATTACAAGTGGTTCAATAGAGATTTCTCTCTAAGGTGAAGCCTGAAGTTGCACAGAAAGGCATGTAGAAGGGTGGGGAAGATACAAAATATGATGCAATACACTTCACTAAGCACTGCTGTGGACCCAGTAAGACTCTAGACAATGCACCTGCTGAGTGCGTTTGAAAGAGACCTTGTCCCAAGCTGTGTCCAGGTGCCTGAGAGCTGCCTGTACTGCTGTCATCAAGTGCTAGTGCATCACGGGTCTCAGCAGAAGGACTCAAAAGCTATTATACCCCTTGGTGTGTCTGCTTTATCCCTGGGAGAAGGAGCTCGTCTGTTGGAGACTGATCTACCCACCTAAGTCAGTCTTCTGTGAGGTTTTGGGCAGCCACTGACCGGTCTGGTTGATTGCTCAGTCTGGAGAGGAGGTGTGAAACATCCATCCTTTGCATGGATGACCCTGTGTAGGAACATGCTTTGAGCTAGGCAGAATGTTTGTGTAGAACTACAGATGACAGCACTTACATTGCAGCATGTATCTTAAAATGGAGTTTACTAGGTTTGTTACTTTTTTGCTTCTACAAGAATGTAAACAGCAGTTTTCCATGAGCATATGCTTGTTTTATAACCTGTTGTGGTTCACGTCTCTTAATTATTATGGCTGTGGACAGATATAATACTAGTTTTTGAAACTTGAAACTAGTTGAAAAAGTTTTGAAACTTTTCTAGTAGCCTAGAAAAGGCAAGCTCTGCGTCTCCCAAGATAATTCACTCTACTGCATAAATACTTTAAAACTTTTAAAAATCTTTAAATTTGTATGCACTATATTTTGTGCTATATCACTATAACACACTGATGTTTTTGTGA
>WEIV01009464.1:4098-22977 GCA_013390005.1 Calyptomena viridis
GTACACTTCACAGCCCTTTCTCTTGTAAGAAGGCCATAATTATGACCTGCTTACCTTAGAGTAAAATTGATGAGGTAGAAGCTAAAAAAAACTTCAGAAAAGAGTCTTTTACTTTCTGCTGAGGAGAGGAGAAAGCAAGTGCAATATATGAAGAGCAAGAGCATGCAAATGTACAAGAATAGGATGTGAGAAAATGTTGCCCTATCTAAGGTCATCTAGTCATGTTTGTGTGCTAGCTTTACTTCTAATTTGCCAACCAAGAAGTTTTAGCTTTTTTGCTTTCTACTACTGTCCTGGTTTTGGCTGGGACAAAGTTATTTTTTTTCCTAGTGTCTGGTATAATACTGTGGTTTGGATTTAGGATGAGAACAGTGTTGATAATACATTCATGTTTCAGCTGTCACTAAGCAGTTTTACACTAAGTCAAGTACCTTTCAGTTTCTCACACTGTCCCACCAGCTAGTAGACTGGAGGCACAAGAAGTTGAGAAGAGACATTGCCAGGCCAGCTGATCCAAACTGGCCAAAGCGGTTTTCCATATTATATGACATCAAGCTCAACACATAAACTAGGGGGAAAGTAGTCAGGGACTGCTGCTCAGGAACTGCTGGACATCAGTTGGTGGGTGGTGAGAAATCGCTTGTTTTCTGTATTTTAATTCTATTATTATTATCCCATCCACTTGTGTCCTATTAAACTGTCTTTATCTCAGCCCACAAATTTTACTTTTTTTACCTGAATTCTCCACTGTAATCCACTGAGGGCTGGGAGAAGTGAGATAGCTACCTGCCAGGTAACCATGACACTTATTAAGAAAGCTGCTTGCCTATAAATAAACAAACAAAGAAACAAACAACACCCACAATTTCTTCTCAACTCTAGTCATCTTAATTTTTGTGTTCATCTTCACAGCAAAATATTCATGATTTTTTGGCAGACATTAAACCTGTCAGTAAATTTAATATTGGCATGGCCCCAAATTGAGCCCTATTGCAATTAACAGTATGTCAAATACCACATATCTCCAGAATTCTCACAGTTAAATACGTAAGGAAAAAATAAGTGGATGAGATACAAGTGAGATAGGATAAGAGTGCAACAAGGAGCTGCTGTTGCTGTTCTCAGTACCTACCCGTAACTTTATTATTTTACTTTATTACTTACAGTATTGACATGTACAGACTTTTTTTTGGAAGTTTGGTTAAGGACGAAATCTTGGTTCCACAGTTTCTTACTGGAAGCTCTCTTTTACAGGGCTGCTGTGCAAATCAGGAATAACTTTGCTCTTGTACCTTAAAACTGGTGTGAACATCTATTTCAGTGATTTAACTGTAGGGAAAAGAACCCAGTACAATACAAGGTATCTGCTGCATTCAGTTAAAATCAGCCAACAAATCTCAGCTACCAGTTTGTTGACAAGTCCTGTAGATTGCTTGTGGACAATCTGCAGACTACTTGCATGAATTGCTTGTGGAACAGTTTTGGACAGAGAGGACACCCAACAAGACCAGAGAAAAGACATCAAAGTCCTCAAACCTGAAGAGCACTGCACACACAATTTGCTAGGAAATATTTGTGTTTTATTTTAAATTTTGCATTTAAAAACACTCCTCAATTGCAGTTTGGTAAGAGCTGTGACAGCTCTTACTTTCTGAGTGATGGCTCAAGCACATGTTTTGCTCTCTTAGGGGTTTTAGTCTTGCTAGATTTCAATGGAGTAGCTATTAAAGATTCTCCCAGCTTATTAGCAATAAAGGAATGGATTAAGTGTAATGCTGACGATATTTCATTTTTATAGCAGAGAAATAAAATGCAAAGAAGAAGGGGTGCAGAGGCTACAATCCTGATTGTGAGTTCCATAGGCTCTCCTGTGGGTCTCAGAATAGGTCTTGAATGACACTATAAAACTCTGTAAGATGTACACTATTTCTTAGAGTTTTCCACATCTACAACCATGATAGCTGTTTTAATCTCTGATTAAGGAACGGGGTCTACAGAGCATCCCACTCTACCAGTTGCAAAGTAGGCATATCATACGATGACAGAAAACCATCAGCACCATATTTGGGTCAACTTCACACTATGACTTATTAAGCCTTTTATAAAATAAAGCTCAAAGACCTTATTAATACCAACAAGGTGTGTTATAGTCACTCTTAATGGCAGGGATTAACCTTGTCATGGTTTGCTGCTTTCGTTACAGTGCTAACAGGGAACCAGGCTTATCATTCTGTTCACTATACTGTATCTTTACTGAGTGCAACGAATAGCTGATTGGTCTTATTCACAGCAATGAAATGATATTTCAGGATTTCAGCTTTCAGGATATTATGAATTTCTTCTGCAAAGCATGGATCTAAGCCTTGAGATACTGTGGCTAATCAATTCTATTAATTTCTCGTTGAAGAGTGAAATAAATTTTCTGACCCCTTATGTATTTCTCTAGTTGTGAACCAACCAGGAGAATTGTGGGGACATAACAGACCTTCTGGTTAAAAACTGAAAACAAAGCTGGAATATTGAGCTAATGTTGAGCTATAAATTTAGGGGTAAATTCTAATCTCAGCTGAGGAAGGTGCAGGAGATTTATTTCAATATCTCTGAAATCCCTATTAGTGAACTGTGCTGTGTTAAAACTGAGAGAGCGTGAACAGGACTAGAGCAGACAGTGTTTTGGAAAAAGGCTGCTGCTACAGAGAAAACAAAATAACCCCAACACTTATCTACAGCTTTCAACCATTGAAAGAATGCTCCTGTTTATTCTAGACATTAATTAGCTTGTCGGTATGGAGTTGGTCACATAAAGCAGGCTATAACATTTTAAAATGCAGACAGTAAAGTCCAGCTGCAACTTCCCAGAAAAGCACCCTTAAAATCTAAGAGAATAAAATATTTATGTAGACTTTTTTATTTTATCATATTCACCTGTGAAACTTTCTTCATGCCAGGTGAACCTCTTGAGCCTGATTTCTGCTTCCATTAGACTAAATGGCAAGTTTCTATGGGACAGATGAAAATACTCAGGACCTCAGAGACTTTTTAAAGTAGACTGAATAACTAGAGAGAAAAACCTGCCACAGCAGTGGATCTTAATGACTAATTCACATTATGTTGGAAACTAGGACAATTAACAGTTTAACATAATGACTGAACATGCAGAATGGTCTCAAGGATGGCTCAATAGATTCACTTCAAAGTCAGGCAGAATCCACATCTGGGAAGAGGTAATGCCTTTGTCTGCAGCTTCCCTGAAGTGAGTGTTTAAATAATTTTTTCTTCCTTAACAGCTGGGGAAAAACCTCAGGGGACTTGCTGTGTTTGAACCAAATCTCAAGGTGATCTCTTTCAATGCAGCTAGTAAAATCTGCCATAAATACAAGGAGGAGATTAATGTGTCTTTTTATGAAGGGGGCGGGAGAGGTAAAAAGATATTTGTACTGCAGGAGTTCCTCACTGGAGTCTGCCAGGATCCCCTGAGGTGTGCAAGACCTCCAAACATACACACAAATTGACCCTCCATCTTGTGGGCTCACCCATTCAATTCTCTCCTGCCAGGCACGGGTACTTCTGCATTTTGATTAACTTGACATTATAATTTATTCTACCCTCATATTTTATATCTATCTGTTTCTGCCAGTCATTTATAAATTATTGGGGAATAGGATTTCAAAAGAGAGGCCCAAGTATCAAAGGCAGATTCTATATGTCAGATAAAATCCTGTTGCCACGTATGAGGTGTATGTAGGTATGGATGCCCAGCTGGCACTCGCTCAGGTAATGCTCTGAGTAATGCACAGGTCCACACACCACACACACAGTCACAACTGTGCACACGAATGAGGGTGTGCAAATGGACCTGCACAGGAGCTCCAAGGAGGTGTCTTCTGCTTTGAAGATCTGAAAGCTGTGGCTGGATGAATTGCTCTAGTCCTGGCAGAACAGGTGAAAGAAGTGCAGCCCATTTGCTGAAGTCTGTAATGGTTATACTGGTCTGTCAGGACACTTAGAACCACTGGTTCCTGTTTCTGAGCAAGTTTTAAGAAACCTCTAGATCTTCTAGGGAACTGATCCCAACCAAAGCTACACACTACATTCAAGTGCCTTTTTTTTTTTTTTTGTAATCCTGATAACTGTTTATCTACAGGTTATGGTTTTATGTTTAGTTTTGTTTTGTTTTCTTTGTTTGTTTGTTCCTCCTCCCCCCTGCCCCCCTCCCATTCTATTAGAATTTGAACCACTTCTGTGAAGTAAAGGAGTGAGATTTTAGATTTTCTTTCTCCAGCTGAGATGGAAAACATCCAGGGAATATAGGGCATCTCTTGCAGTTTTTGTGCTTTTGACTCCAGCTATACCTTGTCAAAACTCAAAATGTTTTCATTTGTGTTGGGACAAGTGCCCACAGTTAAAGTTGGCCTAAATACAAGGGAACAGCAAATAAACTGCCCCCTCAGCTATCTCTTGCACAAGGTAAAGGTATTAGTGAATCTAGCCCTATTTTCTCATTCGTGGACATCCTTTTATGCAGATTCATCCTGTTTGGACACCAGAGAGAGTAAGAAAATCTAATGTGCCTTTGAAATTTAACATGCTGCACTTCAAGAGGAATCTGGAGGAATTACTTACATCTCTTACAGAAAGAAAAGTATTTTAAATCCTGGTTAATATGGACACAGTGAAAACTGTCATGATTTCCCTTTTGCTTATGTTTTGGCTCAGCTCTAAGTTTGGGACCATGGTGTTGAGGCAAAGCAGGACACCAGGGCAAGCAGCTGAGAGTAAGCCAGAACTACAGTGAGCCCCATGTCTCCTCTAGAAAAAGCTCTGGTGTTACCAGATCATTTACTTAAGAAGGCAATTCAAACTCCAAGTTTGAATTCTCCCTGAAGATTCAGATTTCTAGTTTGAACCCTTTTCCTCTTGAACACAAATGAGGAACTAAACTGGAATTGAGTAATTAGAGATGTCCCCAGTGAGGACAGAATTATTTTAATGTAGTCCAGAACAGTGTGAAAAAAGAAAGAGTATATTAGCTGTGTGTTTTGTATATCAAGAGAAATTTTAGGAGAATTTGCCATTGTGTTGGGATCTAACTGACACAAGAAAACGATGCAAATGGAGCAGCAGTTGTTGAGTGGTTGCAAAATCTTTTTGCACTTGTTTTACATTGACTTTCTTAAGGGATTTCTCCTGTGCACTACTTTTCTTCAATATTCGCTGTGAATGGATTTCTACGTATTTTCCTCTGAAGAATCCAAGTATAGCTCTACTGAAGGCACCGGGAGATCCACAGCCTCAGTGGCATTGTGGCAAGAAATGACCCCTGTATCACAGATGCATCGCTGCACTGCCTTCTCCTCAGTCCTGCTGCCAAGTAGGCCTGAGAGCAAAGCCTGAGGTCTGCCTGAATACAACCACAGCACCAAAGTCCATCAGCAGCCAGGACTAACAAGGGTAAAAGGAAGCCTTTTAGGTCTCCATCATGAATAGCACATAGGTTTAGAAAGTATCCCTCAACGCATGTGTGCACCAGGTCTAGCCTCCCTGGAGGGCTGCAGGGAGAGGGACATACAAGACCCTCTCAGAAATTAGATTAGTTGGGTTAGCAAGTTAGGAGATGAGTGATGGTGCCATCTTGTGTGGAGGGCCCAAAAGCTGGCTGCTCAGCATGTGTTCACTGGGAGAGACCCAGGAGGCAGCTGGGCTGAGTCATCTCCACTTCCACACTACACAATAGTGTGATGCACACACTATTGGGCAAGTCTGCATCTTTTCTGTTTTAAAGCCCAAAGCTTGGCATCACAGCAAAATTAAGAGACCTGAAGTCCCAGTTCATGTTTAGCTTGGTCTATAGATGAGTCTGTCTTCAAATTCTGTTACTTTATTGGTCTGCTGAGCTTGCTCAGCCCTGCTGACGTTGATACCACACAGCCAGACATTGCTTCTATGATGAGTCTCACACTGTAGTCATAATGTTTGACATCATGCATATTACCATTTTGCTGTGTCCCTGTTTCTTTTTAATGAGGTTCAATGTTACTTCATAGAGTGAAGCTATTTCATCATAATAGTGACTAAGGTTTTCCTGTTTAAGGGGAAACATTTGCCTTGTTTAAAGTTCTGAGGAAATCTCTTCTATGCCATATTTTTACCAGGGAAGCAATAAGTCTTGCTTTATTTCTTTTTCTTCTGAGAAGTTAACATGATGATTTTCCTTTAATCCATATATAGTAAGTCTTGTGTCCAATCCTGCTTCTTATTTCTAATTGTCAAAAGTGACAATAAATTAAATAAGCATGTGTGTCCCCCACAGTAAAGTGACTGCATCCTTAGAACTTCTCTGTGCAGCCTAGGTACTGCTACACAGAAAGTGAAACTGAAGCACAAGAGAGGGCAAGTGGTTTGCAGATTCACACAGAGCCAGGTCTGAATCCCAAATCTACAGAGTCCCAGTGAAGTGCCATGGGTGTGAAATAGTCCTTCTTTTATGGACATTACAGCTTTGATTTGCAATGAAGCTTAAGGAATCTACTTATGCCAACCCATAAGATTTGAGCACCTAACTCCTTTAGTACCTTTGAAAATCCATTTGGAAATACCTTCTCATCCTTTTTCTGTTATAAAATACTGTCTTTTCTATTTCCCATCTAGGATTATACCTGTTATTAAAGGTGGATCTAAAGTTTAAAATTCTCTGTGTGTTTTTTTCTGACTTGGAAAAAAGCTTCTAAGCTACAATATTTGACTATCTAGTAGACTGTGTTCAGCTGTCTTTCACTGCCACCACTTTGTGACCACTTTTCGTAAGTCCTGTATCCTATCTCAGAAGGAGTATGTTCTTATCTAAATAACAGTGTCGCCTCCCCCAATGTTGAGTTAAAAAATCTGTGATGTGAGTATTAAAAGAAAGGAGTTGGGATTGCTAAGAAATCTGTCTGTTATTTATCCAACCAGTGTTCCAGCAGAGACATGCTGAAAGTAACTGCTGCACTACATAGCTAAAGAGAAACAGAGGGAATGAATCCTCCAAGACTAGATCGGTATTTTCACTTTTGGAGTGAGAGCAATTATTTTCTGGGTTGCAGTAGGTGAAAGAGAAGTTACTGGGGAAGCACAGAGGACAGCCCATAAACCGTGTACATTTTAGGGCAAACTGCCAGGCCCCAGATCTTTCTCCTCCTCTACACACAGTCTGAGCTAGGTCAGTAGAACTCAAGCAAATGTTACAGCCTTTCCTGTTTGCTTCGCACTGCTGATATATTTGTGCATTGCAAAACCTTGCATCTTCTTGAAAATATCCTTTGGGGAGGGGAGCGGGAAATCCGTATTCCTCTCTTTGGCAGAATCACTTTGATGTCTCCTCTCCTCTCTTGTCATGCTTCTGACTGTGTGAGGATAAATGCACTGCAACTGGAAAAGTGAGATAAATAGTGTAAGGAGAAATTATTATAAACCTCAGTGCTTGAGAGGTGCATTCTCAGAAATGTGCCAGTTGTAAAATCTGACCAGGCCTGAAAAATAAAAATCCCTCAAATAATAATATAGGATCTCCATGGACCATTTTCTTATGCCTCTTCCACAAGGATGGAACATTAAAAGATTGAAAACTCCCTTTCACTTCATTCCATACAGCCTGAAAAACCATACAATACATTCCACATGCATTTATAATAACAAAATGCGGAATAAAAGTATTTTCCTTCTTGGGACTGTGCAGAAAATGAACCTTGTCCCTGCGAAATTAAATACAAATAAAAGGAAGAGGGGACAACCATGTTATAAACGTATATATTCTTCCCACTCCTCTTCTGAATGATAAGCTGTAAAAGTGCTGAAAACAGATACTTTCTCCTGTGTTCTGTGGGCTGGTGAAGATGCATATATACATTTATATGTAATTGAAGTGCGAGTCATACAATTTATACAGGAAGTGAGCAACTTACAGGCAGCCCTGAAGGCTTCCTTTCTTTTCTGAGAAAATTTCAAGTGCACAATGAATGTGAAAACAATGTAAGAAACCTTTGGCCACCAAAGATGTCACGGGCATTGTTCTATTGCGCTTCTGGTCCCATTGGAGCTGACATGCAGTATAATGAGTAACAGGACTCCTCCCCGTGGTGCTCCTCCAGGCAAGTTGCAGGACTTGTTTGTGAATCATTCTTCCTCCTTATTAACAGCAACTGCTATGATGATTTTCTGACTGTAGTTACCTCCTCAAGGAAATCTTGCTAATGCAGTGTTATAGTCATTACACTTTGCGGGTTAACTTAGTCAAACGTCACCTTTTGCTTTGACGCATGAATCTCAAGCATGAGAGGGATATGCTTTTTTTCTGAGATTATTCAGTGGAAACCACATTTTATAAATGGGGATTGCCCTGTCAGAAAATGCCAAATAACATGAAGAGGGTTTAGGAACGTTCCCTTGCCAGCTGTCTTTAAAATAATGCCAAAATGATAAACTGAGTGGCTCTACCATGAACAGTCTGCACTGGCACTTGGACCCTGACTTACACTCTGTTGCCTGACTGAGATTCCAAGTGTACAGGTGTAACAGGTTGACCTTGGCTGGATGCCAAGTGCCCAGACAGTCTCTCGCCCCTCCCCTTTTACCAATAAGATGACAATGACTTATGGGTTTTAAGACAAGGCAGTTTACTGTAAGTGAAAGATTTGTGCGCACAAAAAGCAAAGCAGGAAAATCTAATCTCTACTTCCCATTCCACAAGGTCAGCTTGTGTCCTGACAATCAGGGCTCTACACATTGGTTGTCTTCTCAGCAGGTGGCCATTGGAAACAAGCAAAATCCCCCCCCATCCTATTCCTTTCCTTGGCTTTATATCTGAGCTGACATCGTATGCTCTGGAATATCTCTTTGGTCAGTCTGGGTCACCTGGCCTGCTCGTGTCCCCTCTGCCTCACAGCAGTCAAAACAGTGGGGTGTTATCTCATAGCACTGCTGAGGCTGCTGTGGGCTCAGACCCAGTACAGCAGGACACGAGGCGTGCAAGCCAGAAGGCAAGACTTGCTCCAACCTGCACTCTCCAGGATGGCTCACAGCAAATAGACTGGTGATACCTCACCTCCACACCACCTCCTTCCTGCTGCCCCTGGCAATGCACCCCAGGACCTGGGGTATTCTCTGCCAGCTCTCTTGTCTTTCACCTGGTAGTAATTTTCACCTGGCTACTTGAGCATTTTTAAGCAACCAATGAAAGCATTAAAATTGATATAATATATTGTCATATCTCTTCTAAAAGAGGAAGTGTAAAACAGTGAGGTACTTTTTTATAACAACATTTTAATCTATTTATCTTACACATAGGGTTTAATTACTCCCTAATTATGTTTGCCCAAGTTTGCCCCAGTTTCTTACTTCAGATGAACACTATTCAGTTCACACATTTATGAATTTGCTACTCATGACGTGACCGGTCTGGCATTTTCATTATCCTTCAACTTTATTTCTCCCCTTGAATTATGGTTGCTGTCATTAATAGTATTTTTGCTGTCACAGCTAACTTCAGTTCAGGATTAAGACTGCATTTTTCTCCACTTGATATAAACACCTAAGAAAAGGAGGTCTCTGTACTGGGGAGATTATCTGCTAAAGTGACTTTTTAGGGTCTTCATACATTCTTTGGAAATGGTTTCTGTTGAGCATTAATTTTTCTCTGCCCATATTTGGATCTCTGATGTATTAATTTTTGTCCTCATCCTCTTGCTTCACTGCTGACTGTGTTCGTTGATATGATACTTCTTGTGCCATTGGCCAAATAAGTACCAAGTTGTAATGTCATTAGCAGTCATTATTCAGCATTCAGACACTTCATCTGCACTGATTGATGGTGCTATACCAACTAATTCGACTTCATGTTTTAGGTAAGGCTCTGACAGATATGGTAAAACACTGTCAAGTACTCAGGATCTCTACTACATTTTGCCTATCTTCTCTCTTCTCTTAAAACCATAAAGGGATGTTTCAGTGGCCATCACTTTATGGATTCAAGCACAAAAGCATCTCACTTCATTGTGTGTTTTTGATCTCCCTTAGCTCTTGCCAGATTCACAAGCCTCAGTAGGTGTCTAACAATTTATTTCCATTGTGCTGGCAGCTTCATTTTCTCTAACCTCTCAGTTACCCATCTCTGCTGATCATACACTATTACACTTGCTCAAGTTTCCTTTGAGACACCCAGAGACTTTTTCAAATCAATGGTTCACGAATACAGTAAGTTTGCTTTTTAACTTTTTGCCAGGTAGAGTGTTTGTATAAGGACTGCCAGAAGTTCTTAAACTGTTAGTGAATATGGTCGTATATTGATTCGCTCATTGATTCCTTCTCTGTCATCAAATTTCATCTGGAAAGAACAGAGAAATTATTATTCTGTCTCACTCAACAAGGAATATGAAACTACCTTTTGGCACAGATGCAATTACTTGGCATTTCATGTTTCCTTTTAAATTGTGTGACAAAGAATATGAGAGTACTTTGTGTTTATCCCTGATTATTAATCGAATCTGAACATGAAATATTTCAAAAGGTCACTGCAAGAGATTTTCTTTCTTGCACTCTAAAAATACGTACTTATCCACCTATTTACTGTGTTCATCCTGGCTATGCAAATACTGTAGACTAGAGTTAAAAGAAGGTCTGTTTTTAAATTAAATATGAAAAACAATATACATCTCTGGGATACAGAGACTGCCACCAAACTCTTCCACCAAACACTGCTCTGCTGGATCTGTTATTTGTGAGGTTATGTGATTGTTGGAGACACTTTTGGGCACAATGATCATGAAATGAGAGATTTTGATTCTTGAAGAACTGCTGCCTTGGACTTCTGGAGGGCAGACATTTGCCTGCATAGGAGCCTGATTGACAGAGTCTCTCGAGAGGCAGTCTTAAAGGGCAAAGGAATCCAGGAGGGCTGGACATTCTTCAAGAAGGAAATCCTGAAGATTGTTCCCATGTGCTGAAGATGAGCTGTCAGGGAAGAATATCAACCTGATTGAACAGTAAGCTTTGGCTGGAACTCATGGAAAAAAGAAGAGTCTATGGCATTTGGAAGAGGGGGCAGGCAACTCAGGAGGACTACAAGGACGTCATGAGGTCATGCAGGGAGAAAATTAGAGGGGTAAAAGCCCAACTAGAACTTAATTTGGCTACTGCTGTAAAAGTCAATAAAAATGTTCCTATGAATACATCAACAACAAATGAAAGCCAAGGAGAATTCTTATCCTTTATTGGATGTAGGGGGGAAAAGTAGTGACATGGATGAAGAAAAGGCTGGGTTACTCGATATCTTGTTTTCCTCAGTCTTTAATGGTAAGACCAGTTGCTCCCTGAGTACCCAGTCCCTGAGCTGGAAGACAGGGATGGGAAGCAGAACAAAGCTCCCATAATCCAAGGGGAAATGGTCAATGTCTTCCTACACCACTTAGAAACACACAAGTCCATGGGGCTGGACAGGATCCAACTAAAATGATTCCATGATTCTATCATTTAAACACTTATTTTTCCTTTGTCCTAGAGAATGTAGGCATTCAAGCTTAGCTTTTTAAGATTTACTTTTAAATTAAAAGTTTAAACTAATTAAGAAACATTCCCTGCAGGAAACTGATTTTTAAATACTCATGGACAATCACTAAGGTAAAAATCTATGCCACATCAACCTAAGTTGAAAAATTCTACCGTGATAGAGCTATGAATCAACATGAATGACCTGATACAATGAAGCAGAATCTACTGCAGTGTAGACATATTGTTTTTGGAAGTTTCTGTGACCATTTTGGGAACCTCAGAACTAAAAGGCCAAAGTAAAAGTGTCATCAACACAGAAAAGAGATGCATATAGTAGTAGAAAGACTGAGTTGTGAAAACCACAGAAGAAAGCAGAGTCAGCTGTGGAATTAAAGGTCAAGCTATGGGAAGAAAACAGAGAAAACAGGTTTTTTGCTTGAGCCAGGAAGAGAATCCTGATTTTGAAGATCTTCTTAGGGCATAAAGACTTGCATAATGACTAAATTGCATAATGACGAAATGATGATGGAATGATCAGCAACTAATGGCTGACCATGGTGGTGACATGTAGGATCCTGTTTCTCTTCAATAGCCAGCCTAAGTAAGATAAGACCCACCTCTGAACCATGTCCCCCATTTTCTTGGGTTCTGCAGGATGTTTAACAAACATGAAACTCTGGTCATAGAGCATTAAAGTCCCACCTCCTGTGGGGCTGAAATCAAACTAATATGCTCTGATGGACCACAGCTTTCTCCAAAGGAAGGCTGCTTGGGTATATCTTCACCTGTAAAGCAGGTGAGTTTCACAAACCAGACAATCTGCCTGTGAATAATGGAAAGTTAAAAGCACACATTAATAGCATGTCTGCAGCACACAGTGCCTTAGGACAGGATTCAGCTTGCTGACAATGGCATTGACATTTAATGTCTGTAGATGATATTCAATATGTGAACTCTCTATCTAAACTCTCATGAGAGCTGATAGAGACCAACCCAAGACAATCAATGCAGCCTAAAGAATGATTCAGCCCATTCTAAATTACACAGCACCCGAATTATAAGGTCACTTACTTAGATGTGTTTATTATTATAAAAGGTCTCCCAAAATAAAGATGGCTGGGCCACAGCCTCTGATGCAGGAACATAATGGGGTATGTAATGTCTGCTGTCTCCACACAGGTGTCCTGGCTACCTCTGAGCATCCTAGTTGGTACCATGTACTTAAGCTTTGATATAGATTCCTGCTGCAGTGGCTTATCAGCTGAGTCATTCTTGAGAGGCTGTTGACTGTCCTGACCAGATCTCCACAGAGCATAGTGACAGCTTGTACTCTGGATGACATGTAGATGGCTACCTGCAGACATCTGATATTTTTTGCCCTAAGCTGTAACAGTGATGCCATAAAATTGATACTATATAGTTTTCTAGTAATTTTATACAAGTTTTCTAAAGTGTAGTTTATGCAGTTTGCCATTTACAGCATCAACATAAATTGCTCTGCAAAGCACAGCAACATTCTCCCTTTCAGCATCCATTCCATGTCACCCCAGGCTAAGGAGAATGATTGGGTGAGCAGCCTCATGACAGTGAAAGTGACTTTCCTTGATTTTAATTTTTTTTGCAAAGAACAAACCTTTAGAAAATGTTTGGAGGTAACTTTGTCTCTTTTGTGTAAGCAAAGCCCATGTTTCTAATTCCGCACAAATCTGATTATCCTTGTAAACTGATTTTTTTTTGTGGTAGAGGGGCCATTCATTTTGACCAGATGAGTGCAAGGTGCCATCAATGAGTCATTAGCTGTAGGTCTCATAATAAAAATGTCAATGACTTTTTACCTATAATTAGACAAATTCTGTGGCTTAAAGATGAACACTCAGATCTAAGGCAATTTATCAACATTTATGCACCTGTAGGGTTGCACCAAGAACATGACATCACTAAAACTAACCTTCCTTATAGGAACAATGTGATACAGTTGTTGGTGTAAATAAGAAAGACACTAGTAGGCTGCGGATTTAAACACATCTTAGAAAAGATAAACTTACCCTATCTGACACATCCAGCTGTGCAAACAGCAGTACAGAGTGAGCTATGCTAACTTTACTAATAGGTGAGGTTTAGAACAGAGGCTGTGCTGCATATAAATGATTCCTCTGCTTACGAAGTACTTGAGTGCTACAAATGAAAGAGAGGAAATACAAGAGGAACACAAATTATTTCTCCAGTTCATATGAAATAGGATTGAAAATGGTACATTTCAGAACCCAATTCTTATGCATGCCAATGTCTTTTGTCTTTCGCAGGCAGAATTTACACATGAACATTTCCACAATTTATCAGCTGCCAGGAAAGAAAATGATGTTCATGCCAGAACTATTTCCTCACTTCTATAGCACAGAGCTCCTACTAGTCCTGTGCTAGTAGCCCTCTTGAGGGCTATCTCCATCTGGATCCTTAGCAAAAGCAAAGGGACCTGAAACTGTTATCCCTTCTTCAGAAACTAAAATTATGCAAACAATTGCAGTTAGACATTGGGGAGGAGGATGTCGCATGTTCAACAATGCTTTAGGCAGCACTGGAATCCTATTTTCCTGGCAACTGGCCACTCAGTGACTGTAATTCAGGCCTGTATATTTGTTTCACTTGCCAGGTGCTATGCAATGTCACAGAAAACAAAAAAATGTAAACAAATAAATAGTCTGTATCATTAACCATATATAATGGCAGAGGTTATCAGTGCTATAAAAATGTCAGTGTTGCTTAAGGATACTTTTTAACCAAGGTATCAAATAATGGACGTGGAACATGCTGCTTCCACTAGAATTTCCCCTTCTCCACAGAGCTAAACCACTATTGACATCTTGTTAATTCACCCAACTGTGACTCTGCTGTATCAATATGTGTAGCTAACCTTTGTGTTCAAACAATTCCCTTTGTGAAAGCATTTTCTTGCTCTCAGCATCAGGCTCTTTCTTGCGGCTTTTTTTCCATTACATCATTTTTTTCTCCCTTCAGCCAGAGATGTGGGAGATCATTTCCTTTGGAGCATATGCCAGTGTTGAGCTGTTGGAACTGCAGGGAAGGTTATAAATCTGGACAGGGAACTGTTCTTCATCCTTAGTAGCTGAATGCCTTGTGGCCATCGCAGGCAAAGCTTTCTCTAACCTCCATGACCTTGTCTGGTCTTAGACATAGACCTTTCAGCTGGGGTGGAAACCAGCATTGTGCTAACACATTTCCAAGTCTGCTGTTACTGAGTCACTTTTTTAGACAAATGCCAAACACNATGAAGAAAAGGCTGGGTTACTCGATATCTTGTTTTCCTCAGTCTTTAATGGTAAGACCAGTTGCTCCCTGAGTACCCAGTCCCTGAGCTGGAAGACAGGGATGGGAAGCAGAACAAAGCTCCCATAATCCAAGGGGAAATGGTCAATGTCTTCCTACACCACTTAGAAACACACAAGTCCATGGGGCTGGACAGGATCCAACTAAAATGATTCCATGATTCTATCATTTAAACACTTATTTTTCCTTTGTCCTAGAGAATGTAGGCATTCAAGCTTAGCTTTTTAAGATTTACTTTTAAATTAAAAGTTTAAACTAATTAAGAAACATTCCCTGCAGGAAACTGATTTTTAAATACTCGTGGACAATCACTAAGGTAAAAATCTATGCCACATCAACCTAAGTTGAAAAATTCTACCGTGATAGAGCTATGAATCAACATGAATGACCTGATACAATGGAGCAGAATCTACTGCAGTGTAGACATATTGTTTTTGGAAGTTTCTGTGACCATTTTGGGAACCTCAGAACTAAAAGGCCAAAGTAAAAGTGTCATCAACACAGAAAAGAGATGCATATAGTAGTAGAAAGACTGAGTTGTGAAAACCACAGAAGAAAGCAGAGTCAGCTGTGGAATTAAAGGTCAAGCTATGGGAAGAAAACAGAGAAAACAGGTTTTTTGCTTGAGCCAGGAAGAGAATCCTGATTTTGAAGATCTTCTTAGGGCATAAAGACTTGCATAATGACTAAATTGCATAATGACGAAATGATGATGGAATGATCAGCAACTAATGGCTGACCATGGTGGTGACATGTAGGATCCTGTTTCTCTTCAATAGCCAGCCTAAGTAAGATAAGACCCACCTCTGAACCATGTCCCCCATTTTCTTGGGTTCTGCAGGATGTTTAACAAACATGAAACTCTGGTCATAGAGCATTAAAGTCCCACCTCCTGTGGGGCTGAAATCAAACTAATATGCTCTGATGGACCACAGCTTTCTCCAAAGGAAGGCTGCTTGGGTATATCTTCACCTGTAAAGCAGGTGAGTTTCAC
This sequence comes from Calyptomena viridis, assembly GCA_013390005.1. NCBI lineage: Eukaryota > Metazoa > Chordata > Aves > Passeriformes > Eurylaimidae > Calyptomena > Calyptomena viridis. The sequence continues at coordinate 19,958 of WEIV01009464.1, forward strand.
AAACCAGACAATCTGCCTGTGAATAATGGAAAGTTAAAAGCACACATTAATAGCATGTCTGCAGCACACAGTGCCTTAGGACAGGATTCAGCTTGCTGACAATGGCATTGACATTTAATGTCTGTAGATGATATTCAATATGTGAACTCTCTATCTAAACTCTCATGAGAGCTGATAGAGACCAACCCAAGACAATCAATGCAGCCTAAAGAATGATTCAGCCCATTCTAAATTACACAGCACCCGAATTATAAGGTCACTTACTTAGATGTGTTTATTATTATAAAAGGTCTCCCAAAATAAAGATGGCTGGGCCACAGCCTCTGATGCAGGAACATAATGGGGTATGTAATGTCTGCTGTCTCCACACAGGTGTCCTGGCTACCTCTGAGCATCCTAGTTGGTACCATGTACTTAAGCTTTGATATAGATTCCTGCTGCAGTGGCTTATCAGCTGAGTCATTCTTGAGAGGCTGTTGACTGTCCTGACCAGATCTCCACAGAGCATAGTGACAGCTTGTACTCTGGATGACATGTAGATGGCTACCTGCAGACATCTGATATTTTTTGCCCTAAGCTGTAACAGTGATGCCATAAAATTGATACTATATAGTTTTCTAGTAATTTTATACAAGTTTTCTAAAGTGTAGTTTATGCAGTTTGCCATTTACAGCATCAACATAAATTGCTCTGCAAAGCACAGCAACATTCTCCCTTTCAGCATCCATTCCATGTCACCCCAGGCTAAGGAGAATGATTGGGTGAGCAGCCTCATGACAGTGAAAGTGACTTTCCTTGATTTTAATTTTTTTTGCAAAGAACAAACCTTTAGAAAATGTTTGGAGGTAACTTTGTCTCTTTTGTGTAAGCAAAGCCCATGTTTCTAATTCCGCACAAATCTGATTATCCTTGTAAACTGATTTTTTTTTGTGGTAGAGGGGCCATTCATTTTGACCAGATGAGTGCAAGGTGCCATCAATGAGTCATTAGCTGTAGGTCTCATAATAAAAATGTCAATGACTTTTTACCTATAATTAGACAAATTCTGTGGCTTAAAGATGAACACTCAGATCTAAGGCAATTTATCAACATTTATGCACCTGTAGGGTTGCACCAAGAACATGACATCACTAAAACTAACCTTCCTTATAGGAACAATGTGATACAGTTGTTGGTGTAAATAAGAAAGACACTAGTAGGCTGCGGATTTAAACACATCTTAGAAAAGATAAACTTACCCTATCTGACACATCCAGCTGTGCAAACAGCAGTACAGAGTGAGCTATGCTAACTTTACTAATAGGTGAGGTTTAGAACAGAGGCTGTGCTGCATATAAATGATTCCTCTGCTTACGAAGTACTTGAGTGCTACAAATGAAAGAGAGGAAATACAAGAGGAACACAAATTATTTCTCCAGTTCATATGAAATAGGATTGAAAATGGTACATTTCAGAACCCAATTCTTATGCATGCCAATGTCTTTTGTCTTTCGCAGGCAGAATTTACACATGAACATTTCCACAATTTATCAGCTGCCAGGAAAGAAAATGATGTTCATGCCAGAACTATTTCCTCACTTCTATAGCACAGAGCTCCTACTAGTCCTGTGCTAGTAGCCCTCTTGAGGGCTATCTCCATCTGGATCCTTAGCAAAAGCAAAGGGAACTGAAACTGTTTCCCTTCTTCAGAAACTAAAATTATGCAAACAATTGCAGTTAGACATTGGGGAGGAGGATGTCGCATGTTCAACAATGCTTTAGGCAGCACTGGAATCCTATTTTCCTGGCAACTGGCCACTCAGTGACTGTAATTCAGGCCTGTATATTTGTTTCACTTGCCAGGTGCTATGCAATGTCACAGAAAACAAAAAAATGTAAACAAATAAATAGTCTGTATCATTAACCATATATAATGGCAGAGGTTATCAGTGCTATAAAAATGTCAGTGTTGCTTAAGGATACTTTTTAACCAAGGTATCAAATAATGGACGTGGAACATGCTGCTTCCACTAGAATTTCCCCTTCTCCACAGAGCTAAACCACTATTGACATCTTGTTAATTCACCCAACTGTGACTCTGCTGTATCAATATGTGTAGCTAACCTTTGTGTTCAAACAATTCCCTTTGTGAAAGCATTTTCTTGCTCTCAGCATCAGGCTCTTTCTTGCGGCTTTTTTTCCATTACATCATTTTTTTCTCCCTTCAGCCAGAGATGTGGGAGATCATTTCCTTTGGAGCATATGCCAGTGTTGAGCTGTTGGAACTGCAGGGAAGGTTATAAATCTGGACAGGGAACTGTTCTTCATCCTTAGTAGCTGAATGCCTTGTGGCCATCGCAGGCAAAGCTTTCTCTAACCTCCATGACCTTGTCTGGTCTTAGACATAGACCTTTCAGCTGGGGTGGAAACCAGCATTGTGCTAACACATTTCCAAGTCTGCTGTTACTGAGTCACTTTTTTAGACAAATGCCAAACACTAGTATTAATTTGTGAATTTTCAAATGTGTGTGTGTGCCCTCACTACTTTTTTTGACTACTTCACTTCTATGAGCACAGAAACAAAGGAAGAGTAAAACCAAAAGCTTACCTTAAAACAATATGCAATTGTAAGGATTTATTCCAAAATTTTTAACACTAAAGCAACTCGAGCTCTCATTCAAAAAGACTCTGTTTAATTCCTTACTATTGCCAAGAATACAATTCCATTTTTCTTCGAAAACATGGCTACTGAAAACAAAAAAGGTGAAAGGGACACTGTTATGGTTTGACTCCGGCTAAAATGCTGAGAGCCCACACACAGATCCAAAATTTCTCAGAGAAGGAAAAAAAACTTTGACTTTTGTGATAAGGATTACAAGCAACTGTTTATTAACTATTTCACAAGAAAAACAGGCTCTAACTTAGAATATTAAGTATTAACTACTACTAAATATTAAGTATTTCACTACTACTACTAAAATCAGAACTTAAGAGTTTAAGAGTGAGAAGTTTGATAGTTGTTACAGACACCTTTCTCCCCC
>WEIV01009464.1:23284-123141 GCA_013390005.1 Calyptomena viridis
AAAAACTCTGGCTACTTAAAACCACAACAGACACTTTTTCAATATCTAGAAGTGTTATAGATGAAACTTTTGGGTTTTTTCATAGGAAGAGTAGACAGAAAATTGATAAATTACTTTTTCAGTACAGGACACAACACTGAGAGTTAATTCTGGAAGAGTATGAAACACTGGACCCAAAGTTTTGGCAGTTCAAAAGTTTTCATAAGTTGTTTCTGTATCTTTGATAGTAAATGTTTGATAATGGATAACAGATCTCATTTAATTATTCAGATTTCCCTGGAATAGGTGAAAACTAAATGATATCCCTAATTTCTGTTGCTTTTATAACAGATACAAAACATAAAGTGAAATACCTGATATAAGTGGGTCATTTTTCTCGAAGTGGTTTTTTCTTTGGAAAAAAGATATAAGTTAAAAGGTCTCCTCAGTTTCAATTAAGTTTTCATTTTTCATCAAAGCAAAAGAAAATAATTTAGTTCAATTGCATTGAATACCATTTGCAGCATCTCTGAATCTTGATATAAAGTATCTGCCTTAAGCTTCACAAACCCTTGTCTGAGTCTTTTGCATTTTGATGCGAAGGGCAACACTATCCACCATGTCAAGGTGAGAGTAGTCATGGTGGGATATTTTTAAAGACACATACTTGGACTTCCCTGGAAAGAACAGGAATTAATTTAATTTGGATTTATTTCTGCTGTAGTCTGAAAAGGAAGAGCTATTATGCTCCACATAGCATATATAGATATACTCTATATAGAGCATTTCAATCATGTATTTCTTATAGTAGTCTTTGGTTACAAAAATGAAGCTATTCTATGAAAAGGGATTAAATTCTTTGCTGTGCTGAAGTCTCAACAGCATCAGTCAAGGTACATGGTAGTGCCTCTGCTTCTGGTATTGTAACTATGGCTGTTCTGTCTGCTAGTGGCTCTGCTTTAGCAGGTGATATGGAGCATTACAAATTCCCATGGCCTGGCAGCTAGAGAAATCTTTTAGACAAAGAAATGTGAACTCAGTGAGACTCAGTATACTTTTCATTTGCTGTGTAAGTGCTCTAACCAATTAGTAGGTGAAAGGCAAACCCTAAAGAAGTATTTTTCCTGTACAGGCATACTGAGGAAGTCTACTGAAACTCTCTTTCGTTATCTGTGAATGGAGCAGACAGAAGTGTCAAATTGTTTTTATTTCCTACATGAAGTAAAATCCTAAATTAATGGGACTGGATCAATATCTGGAAGATTCTTGATTCTGATACAGTCAGTGGAAAAAGGGAAACACCCAACCTAATCTCAGAATTTTTTCACCCGCATGTTTACAGAGAAATTTATGATTCTTGTCACCTCTGTGGGGGGTACAAGTATTGTGAAGCATGCGTGGGCACAGCTTAAAGCAGGCTGAATCCAATTCTTTATTTATTACAGTCACATGACTACATCTACACTACATATTACATTTACATCTATATTACATACTACATCTACACTACATATTAATCTACATCTATACTACAACTAACATGTCTATCCCAACTACAGCAACAGCAGCTATTTTAAGCAACAGCAATGTTTATAATATCAAGCCAATTATCTGAGGATTAAATGGTCTGCAAGCTGTACACATGTCCTCTAGTCCAATCAGGTTGCTGATCACGCTGTATTCACGCGACATAGTCAGCTTCTGACTCCTGTCCAAGATGGACACTTATGTCCAAACACGTGGTGGTGTGCACCTGCGGTTTATTATGTTTGTCATGTTGTTCCTGTACAGTTCTGTAACCCCTTGTTNTCCTGCTCGGTGCCCCTCAGCCGGATGGCTGGAGCTAGGCAGGGCTGAAGAGGAGTTTTGCGTCCATCCCCTGAGGCAGGCACCGTGGCACAAACATGGCTTTCCTTTTCTGGCATCTTTGTCAGCTGCAGACTACCAACAGCTAAACACGCTTTGGTTAAGCCACTCAATCATAAACTGCCACATTCCTATCATAGGCTGCTTTGCTTCTCTAAATACAAGTAGTTAAACACATTACACATGACACATTACATTTCACTAAGTTAGAGGTTTGAATAAGTACAATGGAAAACTCCACGCAACAGTGGTGAATCTGTGAATCCTGTAAGTGTTTTGTAAGCACTTATCTTCTCTGCAGGTCAGTAGTACTTAACAGATCAAATTCAAGTTGCGTCAGTGGAGAGACATGATGATGAAGATAAGAAACTCAGGAATTACATGGCTGTGTCTTGAAGAACAGCTGTTTCATACTTGCATTTTTGTTCATCAACTGTCTTCTTATTTATATACATCTCCTGTGTGACAGGGTTGGCTATTGCAGCTACTGTTAAAACACCCAGATCCTAGCATCATTTTGATTTTAATAGAGTTCTCACTCTTCTGGTTTAGGTCGTTGGGGATTTTTTTCCTTTTTCTTTTTCCTTGTCAGTTCTCAAAGTATTTTTTTTTTTTTTTAGTTTTGTTGTGCTTTCGGTTTAGGGTTTTTTTTTTTCCCAAAAAATACTTTGTTGGAGCTTTGCAATAATTATTAGTGTATTATAGGATTTGGTATCTCTCATCAGATGGCTAAGGATGTCACTTGTACCACAATGAGCCCCATGGTGTCTCAGAACTTGTACTGGTGATTGTCACGGTTGATTCTTATCGTCCAACATATTGCCAAGTACCTCAAAGATGTTTAACATTATTACAAGATTATTTAATGAAATATACTGAATTCTCATGGACAAACATCACACCAGACATATCTCTGTGTTGGAAGGATAATTGTTGTTTTGGCAAGAAAATGGCAAGGGCCACTATAAAGAAGTATCAGATTTTATTTTATTATATAGTAATTTCTGATCAGCATATGGCTTGTATATTTTCATGAATATATGTCATTGGATATGCAATTATCTAATGGATATGTTGATGTTTGAGCTAAATGACTGATCAACATGTTATGTATGACAGAAATCACGCCAAATTTTTGTTTGTTGTTTTTGAATGGAAGTGTCATCCAAAGATTTTACAAGGCAGTTTTGTATGGTGTTCATTTCCTTCAGTATGAGCTCCTCCTTCAGGATGAGCTCATCAAGCAGTGGGACAGACTATATCCTTGTTTCCAGATGCAGATTAAAATAATCTTTGTTGGTGTTTGCTGCTTCTTCAGTAGCATGCTACGTGTCTGTGCAAAAAACTGAACCAACTTGCATATGAAATGTTACCAGATAAAGAATTTCATATTAAAACTGGTTTTGCGTGAAGCATGGTCAGAGGGTAAGTATTCCATTTATTTATCAGGATTGCAGCAGTCCCCTGTCTTTCATGAGTTATTGAGAATTATTAAGGAACCTAGTCCTGATTTTTCTGACAGCTGCAATACTGTTCTTTTTCAGTTCTTTGTCCCCAAATCCTTGACAACAAATCTTGTTACCTGACAGAATGTTTGAATTTCACAGGCATTCTCAGTTCAGCTTTGTTCTCATAGAGTCCTAGGTTTTGACTGTAGCCAAATATATAGGCTTGAGAGTCCAAACTCAGCTGCTTTCACTTTAGCTGCCTAAACCATGCACACTTAAAAGTTTGGATTATTCCTGTACATGTGGCTCTAGGTTTCCCACCCAATGGCAAGGGTTGGTAAGTCTCCTTGGCAGGGAATAAGAGAACTAAATATTTAAATGTTTCTCAAATGCAGATGTTCAAAAGAAAAGTGCCAGTTAAGCCTTGCCCAGGACTGATGCTGCCTTCCACAGAACAAGGAGTGATGGTTCTTTTGCCTTTATGGATCTCAAGAACAATAATTTAGCTCTGGATGTGTTCAGTCTGAAAGAAGTTAGTGTGCAAATAGAATACTTGTATGACATTCAAAATCTGCTGGAAACCTTGTTAGAAATAAAAAAATTGGAGCCCCCTTCTAAGCACAGTAGGGCTGTAAGATTGCTGGCTGTTAAATCATGGAAAAGAAGAAGAAATGAGAAACTCTTTGGAGGATAAATGTGTTTAAGAAGGATTAAATATATAAACTGATTTATTCAGTTGGGTATATCTACCAGCTCTGCATGTGCTCATTCTGTGTCTGTTAACTGTTGCTAGCTAAAAGAGATGCATGTGCTGTGCATAGGTAGTGATAATGGTAGCTCTGCATTTTGTATGCCACATTTTCTACTCCCAGGCACTACATCTATGTTGAACATGTGACTCTCTATCTGTACCTGGCTGGTCCTGAGAATAATCTGAGTTTTAGGATAATCCCCAAAGCTTCACTCCAGTCTACTCTCATTGTCCTTTTATTTAGCCTACAAATTGATGCTCTTAAATACTGTTTTATCTGTGACAAGTGACATCAGCTTCTAATTGGGATGCTTGGCTGAATCTGTAAAATAGTATTTGATGGTAGTTGAAGAGCTGGCCCCACGACTTCAGTCCATCCATACTGCAGGCTAATGTGCTCTTGGTGAAGGTTCACCTGGTTTGTCTCAAACCAAAACCCAGAGACACTTCTGAAGATGAAAAATTGAGACTGGAAATTTGCACTTGCTACTATGTAGTTATACTTTAAGTGCATGAAATGTGCCTGAAATCCTTTTTACATAGTACGCTAAACATCAAGGCTGACGGTAGAAGGGCAGCTGAAACTCTAGAATATATATCTACAGTTACCAAGTGTTGTGGTTTTAAATAGCCAGAGCAAGCATCACTATTAACAGGTACATGATTAATGACTTCAGGTCTTGCACAGCAAGGTCAGATACCATTTCATGGATGTAGGCTTGATCTACAGCACCAGACAAATCTACAGGTTATCGGTGGCTATAGAACATTAATAGATTGGCTGTTACTGGAATTCAGATTAAATTTAGTGTCTGAGGAAACACAGATAAGTCCCAACATCCTTATGTCCGAGGTCCAAATGTAGGGTGCCAATGGAGACTAGGCTGACATAATTCCATGAGCAAAGAAACACAGCCTCTTCATTTTTTTTCCAGAAACTGTGAAAATTCGACAAGTTAGGATATATAAGGATATTTCTTGTCCCTCATGAAAGCAGATTAAAGAAGCTGTTTAGATGAGTTCTGCCTGGGTTTTATCTATCACATACTAGGGTAAAGGAACTGGATCTAGGCAGGATTTTACGTATTGTTCCCTTGAAGCACAAAGGCCCTCCTCATTCTTGAGGGAGAGGAATACAGTAACCAGAGGTAAAAGGCATAGGGAAGGTAGTCTTCACACACCTCCTTTCATATGCACAGTCACTAGCAGTGAGATCTGACTATCAAGGTATCCAAGCAGGATACATCATATCCTGCACTCATATCATATCCATAGCACTCATTACTGCATATGCATTCTGCTTCCTCTGCTCAGCCTCCTTCTACCAACCTCATTGCAATGGTGTGGAGGAAATTCATACAATCAGGTCAAGAGGAGTCACTTCAGCCTGACCCTACTCTCTTATTTTAAGCTGATGTTCCACCACCAGCTCAGAGTTGCAGTTTCCTTCTGATGTTCTTGCTAATGTTTCACCATGTGTTTTCTATGACTATGATAGAAGTGAATGCAAAGTTTATTTAAACTCTGCTGTTCTCCACTGGTAGTGTTTCACACCTATTTTTCTAAGTGGCTCTGTAAGGTACGAGGCAAAGATGAACAAAGTTCTTTAATCTAAATGGAGTTCTCCTGATTTGTATCAATGGAGTTGAGTGACGAATCAAATCCTAGAGCATTATTCTTTGAATCAGTACAGAGACAGAAACCCTAGGCTGTGAGGCCCAGATTCAAGAAAGCATTAAGCACCTGCTTAAGTTTGAGCACTGACTTCAATGTATTTAAAGTTAATCAAGTGCTTAAGCTTTTTCCTCCATAGAGATTCTTTTCTGCATAAGGGCCTAAGAGAAAATAGATAACTATAAAGAGCAACTGTAATGAGTCTGCATATGGGCCAAAGAGAAGGGGATTATTAATGCTTTCAGGTTCAGTGAGGACTAAGGTTTAAATATCAACCTCCTACAGTGAGACATGAAAGACTCTCATAAATGTGTTAAATCGCATCAGGTCCATTTAATATCATTACGTTTAATAAAAGTATCCTTGCACTATAATAATCAGTGAGGACAGTAGGTGGACCAGTGAGGCTGTTCAGGAAGCAGAATGTATTCCTTCTGCTGGAGTTAACCTCCTTTCTGCTGCACCCTGTAGTGTAGGTCTCCAGTAAACAATAAGCTTCTAAGTCCTTTAATCTCTGGGAAAATCTTGGAATTGCCTTGAGGGTGGTAAAAACACAGCTCCGTGATACAACTGAGCTAGGAAATTCAGAATGAGGCTCTCTGGACCAGAATGATATAAATGAATGTGGGAAAAGTTCTTGTGCAACCTCTGTTTTGTTGGCAATGCTTCCAATAATTGATAAGACAGAAACAAAGCTGCCAATCAGAATAAAACTTAGAAAAAACCTGAAACTAGAGCTTTTATCAGAACAACCCTTCAACAGTCTTTGTTGTTGCTCCCTCTCTCTTTATAACCCTCTTAATGTAGATGGAGAAAAAACACATCTTTTTGGTTGTTTATCACCCCAGAGGGCAAAACCAAGTTGTTGATTTAATTGAAGCATTTAATTCTAAAGATAGTTTATGATATGTAAATGCTGCAAAGATCATTTGTCAAAACAAGAACATTGGGGAACCTTGACCCCAAAACTCAACAGCTTTTATTATAATCATGTTACGATTCCTAAACATCACAGCAGTGAGTCTCTAATATGGTGTGGCTAGATTTTTTGTGAAGCTTGGAGGTAGTCAACAGCAGCTTTTATGTTTGAAAGCTTACATGGGAAATTTTTATTTTAACTAGGTCAAAGACAAAAGCACTCTGTGCAGGAAATATAAAGGCAGAATTTTAAATAGCTAGTTTGGATTTTACAGAATCAAAATCTAACTGATGAACAGTTATAAACCCGATTTGTATTTCCCTGTCTCACAGAAAATTTAACATTTTCTGGATAGCTGGCTATTCAGTATCAAGACCTCCAAAACTGTCATGCTTCAAATGAAATGACATTTTTTGGAAGAAAGAAAATGAGCTTTGTGCAACTTTGTTAAATAGAACAAGAAAGCACAAGTCATTTTGAGACATTTGCAAATTGTATTGTCTGTATAACAGTCTTTAGTGTTATCTTTTCAATTAAGCAATAAAAGCCTGTGCAAATAAAATGTAACCTATCATATTTATATATAATACGACACATTGTTAAGGAAAAAATGCATTTTTCTTTACCTGTGCTGTAACCATGGCCTTTGATTCCAGAAGTTTTCATGCCTGATCATTGTACCAAATATATAACTAAGCCCATTAAACTCATTATTGCAGGGTACCAGGGCATTGATGTGATGGAAGGAAAAATTTCATCACCAGAAACACATGGCTATGAACTCTGGCTGAGAAATTCCCTGAACTGCACATTGCCAGAAGCAGGAAGGACACACTTAGAGAGAAGGATCCCTTTATGCCTGCTCCATTTTTCTACTCCTTCCATAGTGTCTGCATCTTTGACTATTCAAAGAGAGGTGCAGAGAGGTGGTTAATGCCCCATCCCTGGAAACATTCAAAGCCAGGCTGGATAGGGCTCTTAGTGACCTGATCTAATTGAAGATGCTCCTGCACATTGCAGGGGGTTTGGACTAGATGACCTTTAAAGGTCCCTTCTAATCCAAACTATTCTATGATTTTATATAAGCCCTGGATTTGTCAGTAAGGCACATGATGCATTCAGAGTCCTTTGCTGCTGCATTCACCTGTCTTCATATTTCACTTGCAAGTGATATAATTTCAGTATTTCTCATTTAACTAACAGGCATCATAGAGCTTGATGCAGAGACGTGTAGAATATCCTTCCATCGCATCAGTGCACTTCTAGGATTTAGGTAGCACCTGAGCACTTTCAAACCTCTGATCTTCTATCCCAGAAAGATGAAGAAGTGAAGCCTGGGCTGGAATGAAAGATGACACTCAGCTGTTAACCTTCAGGATGTAAGTTGCTCCTTCATACAGGGCTCCCAGAGCTATGCCCTGAACAGGCCACCGTTTGTCAGAGAAGGATTTAATCCCTGGTACAGGCCTGTCTGCCAGAGTAGCCACAAGTTAATGTTACAATCTGGACAGTGATAACATATCCCCTGTCAAGAAACTCCTATGACTCAAAAAAACCACCCAAAACAAACAAACAAACAAAAAAACAAAAAAACCCCCCCAAACCCCCCCAAAACCCCCAAAAAACAACAAACTAAAAAAATCAGCACTCAGACTTAGTCCATCCTAAAGGCTTGCCTGTCACATTTAGGTTAGTTTGGACTCTATAGCTTATTCCACTTGAGAACAGAGTATGAAGAGAAAGAGACTGAATGACAAAGCATATCTGGTTTCTCCCTTTTACTGTAGATGAAGTGTTGGTTCATTCAACGCTTAAATTGACCCTATAGAGGAACACATTATGCATCTGTCAAAGACTCTGTGAAAGGCAAAAAATTTTGTTTTGGCGTGGGAAACATGTTAGCCATCAGGCCAATTTCAGCAAGAGATTTACCCTTCTCATGCCTTTGTTCCTTCCTAGGCGGTCTCCAGGCAGATAATATAAAATACGACCAAATTTAATAGGATTTCCATAGAAGTTTTATCAAAGACCAAACAAAGATACAAAACAGTTGTCTAATGCCTCCTCACTGCTAAACCAACAGTGATGGTTTGTAAAAATGGTAGAAGAGCACAATTCTATTCAGTAAATGGAAAATTAGACAGTATAAAACTAAACTGCTGAACATTTGAGTCTCTCATATAGGTTTGAGAGTACACTTTCATCAATGATTGACATTGGAGAAGAAATAAGATTGAAGTCCTCATCCTGTTAAAGACCTAACAGAATCCAGTGCAACACAAATATGATGAGCACATCAATAAAGTAGGGAGATGGTACCTCATGACAAATGGACTGAGTAAGGGCCTTCAGATTCCATAAAAGAAAAATGCACAAAGGCAATAAGAGAAGAGGTGACTTCAGACAGGAGCAACACCTTCGCAGAAAGATTGTCTAGGTCAGGAACTGCATTTTTGTTATTTATTTTATTATTCTTTTATTACGATTTGGGTTTTTTTCCCCCTTTTTTTGTTAAACTTAACAAAGTGTCTCTCTTAAAACTGCATTATGTGCACAGTGTTAAACATGGTAGGGTGCCAATCTACAGCCAGGGCCAAGAGTCCTTGCTAAAAACTAGGTCAACCTCAAGGGTTATATCAAGCAACACCCGCTGGCTAAGCTGCCCTTTAAGAATTTACAGTAAAATATTTTCTATTATTCCTCATTTTTCTATTTTCTGACATTTTCTATTTTCTGACATCATTGGGAACAGATTGTCTCCTCCTGTACCAGCACCACTCTTCCAGTCTGTACTGCATGTGTTCTGCAGAGAGTTGCTTGGGAAACAGAAGAAAACTCAGAGGACAATAGCTGTCTGCTAGGAAACAATGCAATGCATATTATTTTCATTTTTATTTTTTAGAGTCTGCTCCAAATATCCTCTCTTCCTTGCAATATGAAAAAGCATACAACCTAAACAGCACTGGCTGAATGTGAATTTTTTGCCATACTTCTTTTAAAAAAAAAATCCCCATTCATATTTAATGACTCCTTTTCTCACACAGTTAGCCAATGAAAATAAATTGGGGAGTTGCTCATCCTAAAGGAATCCAAATAATTTAAGAAATAAATTAGGCATATTCCCCCAAGATCAGGACATATTATCAGTCAATAAGCAGGATTAATTTAGATTTCAATATGTTATGCTCTCCATAATCTTTGCTTTCGATGAATATCAGAGAGTGTTTTGCCCCACAAGCTCAGTCCAGAATAAGTAGGCTTTATCAGTGTTTATCTAGCCTCTGAGAAGGATTTAATTTTCTCAGTACTTTAATAATGAAATTATTTTTTATCTGTTTATGTATCTAAAAGGTGTTCCTCCCATTTTGAGTAGATGGTTATGTTCCCAGTTTTAAGAAAAATGAAATATAGAGTAGGATGATTCACTTTAAAATATTTCACCATGCTGGTGATTCTCAGCATTCATATCTGGTAGAGAATAAATATTTCCTTCACTTGATGTTCAAAAGCTTTTCAGATCAGGTTTTCTTTAGTCTTCTAAGATCTTTCGCAGAAAATTATCATTCCTCAGATTTGATTTGTTTTGTTTTACCAAATCAGAGATTCACATTTGAATAAATAAATAGGTTAACTTCTATCACTTTGCTCATTCCACTGTATTAAGGTGACCATATATTTTATTTCTGTTTTATGGTTTCAGAAGGATGAAGAAACCTCTCCAGGATCTCATGCAAAGTCAAAGTAGAGCTCAGACAAAGAGAAAAATTATCAGTAGCCTTTTTCTCAGTAAATATAATGTTTCCGTTCTTTGTAGCAGATAAGTGTTTGCATTAGGCTACCAGTACAAGCCTTCTGGGTTTTGTCTGGACTTGCCTTGGCCCACTTGGAAATTTGATTTGGCTTGTACAGCAGTTACAATTGACAGGCTGGGTGGGGAAAGGGGAGTGCAGGAGGGCATTACCTGCTTGGTTTTAGCTTCTGCTTAGCTTGGAACAACTCTAAGGTGTAACACCTGTTAGCACTGGCAAAGGCAGACATAGGAGACCCAAGGACTATAAACTGGGGCCAGTTAGTGTTCAGCAAATAAATGCAACTTTGGGCATTATGTAAACCAGTCTCAAGGGCAACCATGAGAATCAAGAAGTATTCTATGTATGAAAAATGCACCATATACACGGAGTATAGAGATACAGTGTGGATCTGCAGAGTGATGATGAAAGAACAAAGTGCAGAGCATGTCAGCAAATGTAAAAACAACCCTAGCAAATCTCAGAGGAGGATGGATAAACCTTCAGCACCAACATTATACTCCTCCTATCAAAGGAAGAACTTGGGATACTTAAGACTCATGGTAATCCTCTCTGTACCCTGCACAAATGGACACCATCAGCTTTTGGACTGAGAATGGGATAAGTACTATAAAATTTGTGTATATGTCACTTTAATTGTGATATTCAATTTCAACTGTGTAGGATCACTGTAACTACCCTAACAATAATTGCTTGATAAGACTTCTAAGACTGTAAATAGATCAACAATGAATTGCTGGCTTTGTGTATATTGTACATTTCTTTTGCCCACAAGAACCTGCTTTTATAACCTCAGAGTGCTGGGATAGCATTACGTGTTTTGCATTTTCTGTATGTATTTAGAAATTAATATTGGTACTAACCAAAAATCCCAGCAAACAGCGGCACACATTCTGGCTTACTGGTGTGCATCCATGAGTTTCTATCTCTTCCCTCTTTGAATCCACAAGCAATACTCATGCTTCAATAATAGGACATCAAAACCACAAATAGCTTTGTGTATACAAGGGTCTGCACACAGTACAATGCACAGCAAGATTATAATATTGGCCATACTAGAAGATATAATCTAATCTCAGACTCACCAAGGTGGTTATATGTACACTAGTGTGCAACTTCCCACGCAGGGCAATTTTTAACTCACTCTTCTTTGTAAACAGGTTCAGACAGTAGGAAATTCTGGCCCTGCTGTGCTGATCTGAAACTATCTTCTCTTGCTCTTTATAAATCTCTTTCCCTGTCTGCTTTGAAAATGTTATCTTAACTAGGACTAATAAAGATACACTGGGGAGCTTCTTATCTCTTATAGGAATTATGGTTATAACAGTAATAATAAGGCTTTAATCTTGGATGAACAATGTGGGGGGGAGGGAAGCTGGAAAGAAGAAATGTACATGTAGGAGAATAGACAGGTAGGAGGTGGGCATTGGAGTTCATGGATGGGCCCACACCAAAACCTGAGATCCAAACACCCCTGAACTTTGAGAACTTTTGAAGTGAGATCAAAAAGTTTTCATCTGAACCCCTACGTTTCTCTCTGAATTAGGGATGGATAAGCTGGCTCTGATAAAAGAAGATCCATCCTGAGACCTTTTGAAATTCAAAAAAGCTCAGTTTACCTTTTAAATTAAGTTCTGAGCAGCTTTCCTACTTCTTGCATTCAGCCAGAAGATGGGGAAAAATCAAAACACAGCATGAAAGACATGCCTGCCCAGTCTGAATGAAGGTGTACTGAAAATCTTCTCAAGGAAATTGATCCTCTGAGATTTCCACAGCAAAGAATCCTGGATGTGCTTCAGAAAACTAGTTAAAGTTTTAGGCAATTGACTGAACAGCATCAAACAAATTGAGTTTCACCGTGGCTTGCTGTTTAACTGGAATATAATCACATTTATTTTAGATATATGGGATTCTATGGTCTGTATGCAATGCCAAAGTACAGAGTGGCTATATCTGTACTAGGAAACAAAGTACTTTCTGCCCTTCTTCTGTCCAACTGAAAGAGCATGGCTCATGCCCCTAGCAGCGGACTCTCCTGTCCTCCAAAGCCTGGTGGCTGCATCCTGACTGCCTGTGGGGATCGGTCCTTGGCCATGTTCACCTGACAGCCATGGCGAGAACTTGCTGGGCAATGAACTGAAAGAATGACCAAAACTGTGCCAGATACTATGCCCATGTTTAACAGTATGGACAGTCATGGGATAGCAGTGGGTCTGTGCCCTGGTACTTTTTACGTCAGTAATAAAGGCTAAGCCACCTTGATGCTGGTTATCTGCTGCTATGACTATAGTCTCCCTTCCTGGTAAGGTGTTTTGATTATTATCAGTCTTTCCAGCAAGTCCTCTTGCTAAGTTTCAATATGATGTTCTTTCTGAATGCATTTGTTTGTCTTTAATCAGAGATTGAATGTCCTTGTTTAGCTCACTTGATTTTGGCCCTCTTCATCATTAAATACTCAGTCACAGATTCACTTTTTGTTGTGGTGTATGTATGTATTGTCAAAACTCTGTTCTTGTTCTGAGCAGTTAAGATTGGACATCACAGCAAGTTCATTTGACAATGATGCATCTCCAAAGTGGTATGGATCAATGAAAGCATGTAAAGATTATTAACATAATTGCCCTATTAATTCAATATTGTGTTTTAAAACCTGGAAAGGTAGCCACTGCTGGTAAGCTATTATAGTCAGCTCGAGTCCAGTGTATATCATAGACACAGATTGAGTCCATGTTGAAAAAAGACCTGGATGGACAGACCTACAGTTTGTCTCCCACTGCATGCCCATTTTACCCTTGGAAAGAAGCCAAAACCTATAGACTGAAGTCACCTTGCACGCAACACCGATTTGGATGGGAGTGTTGTCCTGCTTGAGGGTAGGAAGGCTCTACAGAGGGATCTGGACAGGCTGGATCAATAGGCCAAGGCCAATAGTATGAAGATATGACCTTCAACAAGGCAAAAAAGTGCTGGGTCCTGCACTTGGGTCACAACAACCTACTTTATGTAGATCATATTATTCTAGTGTCTAATTAATTCCGTAACTGTTACCAGTAGCACTCACACACACACACTACTCTGAGTTTGTTGAAGAAATAACCATCTTTGTTTGTGTTCTGACTGGCTGGGATGTTTGAATGGAAATGGAGACAAAAGGAGAGTGGTTGTTGGGTGGTCAAGTGGAGAAAAAATTGCAGAAAAGAGAGATTAAAGAGATCAGTTTTGCTTATAGTTCTGGTATGTTCTGCAGTGACACCTGCAGCAATTAGTTTCTGTTTCAAGAGGTCTGTGCCTGACTCTAGTGTAAGGTGTGTGTCCTGCATTCATGCTTCCTATGCTTTCCCACATACATTGATCACTTAATTTCTTCAGGAAGCCATTGTTATACCAGTACATCCCATATTGAATTCTCAGAGCCACTGAGGTCCACAAATGGGATCTGGTTATCATCTATTTTAACTGTACTACATGGTAAGTGAGGAACCAAAATGGACTGATGAGGCGAGTGACCCTCTGATGACTGACATGTTCTGTGAGAGCTGAATTTTCAGAGCAAGGGATGAAGCTTTATTATTGAACACAATAAGATGAAATGGTTAAGCTTGAAGGTGATTAATGCAAGGACATTCTTTGCTGGAAACGAAAATGTTCAGATAGAGCATGGCTTCTCAGCTAGGGAACAATTTCTTTTCGTACAATAGGAATTGTGCTTACATGCATGTATTTTTTGTTTTGATAGATGTTTGTGTGACCATCTGTGTCCATGTTGAGCAGGAGCACAACTGAAAAAAAAAGCAAGCATGCAAATGAAAACAACTTGTTCTTTTATGAAGAAAGTGGGTCTGCTCTCTTTTCAGTTGCATTGCTTACATGGTTGCTAGTATAATCTTTATAATAAAGTTTTTTGTATTCTTTTTTAAACGTGTGGCAAACTAAGTAATTGGAACATAGGTAGAAATAATGCATTTGGGTTACAGGAAAAAAATCTGGCATGACTTTAAAGGCACAGATTTCATAACACCACATGTGCAAAGCATTACAATAATTGCACATCTGTAGTAGAGTGAACAACGACTATTAAAAACACATTCCTAAAGCTGGCCCAGAAGCTTGGCAGAGGTATTTTACATGGGAGACCTCTACTACAGCCCAAATGCTGGGTCTTCTGCATCCAGAGCTGGTGTGCTTTGACGGCAGCTACAGTGATGGGCTTGGGCACAGGTGAGGGCAGTGGGGAGGAACACGGCAAGGCTGCTCCGTTTGGCTTTGCTCTGTTCCCTGTCTTTCTAGCCCACAGTTGGTATTTCGCTGAGGAAATCTGGATGAAGCCCTCAGTGGCAGCTGTTCAAAACTTCTGTAGTATCGGAAAGAGGAGAAAAAGGGATGGATGTGGAAGCAAAACAACAATGAACAAATAGTCCGAAGGCCATATTGAGAAGAGGGGCATGGCTGCTCTTCATGGCAAGGAGACACTCAGGTTTCCTGAGAGATGCACTCTTAGTCAAGATGCACATGATAAGTACCCATATTGAAGTTGTGTGGTTCCTGTTAATTGATGATATATGCCATTTAATTAGTGGGCTATGCACCAAGCATATTAAAGTCATTTTATGGGGAAAAAAAATGGGATATAATTCAATCAAAACAGTCATGCAGACAGTGGAGAAGGCAGTAGCCACCTCTCAAGGAATGGTTCATCTTTCAAGTAAAGGGCAACTCCAGAATGGTTTGAAGATTCTGATACTGCTTCATGAAGCAAAGGCTGGGATATCATGTTCATTTTATAGCAGCAGGAGACGTCATGAAAAGCCTCAGCACTCAGATGCCTTTAGCAAGCTCAGGAGAGTAAAATTCCTGCCAGATCCTAAAAATGGGAGAAATGTCAAGATGTCCAAGCTCAGAATCCAGAGGCTTTGCCATGAGATTGCAGCTGTGCAAGAAAAGCTCATTGTCTTATGGAAGAAGGAACATGGAATGCTTGCTCTACAGGCCCAAACAGGGGAATGATCTTTTCCTTTTTCTCTTCTCTCTTTATGCTGAGTACATTTGTACATCCAAATTATCTTAGTTACTGGAACCATTGTCTTCCCTTTCTTTTCCTTCTTTTTGCACCTTAGAACTTTTCTCTCTGGGTGCCTATAAAAATTAACAATTGTGATTTTATTACCATTTTATGCCTACCACACTCACTACAACTATTTCACTGGTGCCTTTTACTTCTCCATTAATCAATCTGTATCATACATTGCGAGTGTAAGGTTTTTAGAGGAAAGACCATCCTTACTTTCTGTGATCATATAATGTCAACAGGACCTATGAAGAATGTTCAAAAGTCCTATGGTAATACTTCTATTATTACCACTAATAATTCAACTGTGGCTCAATCTTCAGCAAGCACCAATTAAGATAAGGTCTGTACTGGGTCTATCCGAGCCCCAGCAGCCTTAGCAGTGCTAGGAGATAACACCCCACTGTTTTGACTGCTGTGAGGGAGAGGCAGAGGGGACACAAGCAGATCAGGTGACCCAGACTGACCAAAGGGATATTCCAGACCATATGACATCAGCTCAGATATAAAAGAACAGCAGGGGTGGGGGCACGGAGTTGTCTCCGATGGCTGCTGGGGCTCGGATAGACCCAGTACAAGGTCATATATTGAATGATTGTTTTGGACTTCAACAAAAATAACATCTTCATTATCACAAGACAGATTTAAAAATCATACTGTTAAAAATAATAATAATAAAGATTTTTCCTGAGGCAATGCAAAATAGATGCTTTCTCTTTTTTTTGCTGAAAAGTGGGGATTTGCTAGCAATTCTTTAACATTAAGAGCAGAGCTTAAAGGAAAAACAAACATTAGGAGATTAGCAATAAAGTAATAAGAAATGAAAACATTGGATATTTACAAGCTAATAGTCACAAAATTCAGTAATCGGCAATGAATTTCAATAGTAAACATGTCGGTCATCTAAAAAAACAATCATAATCCCATTTTCTTTTCTTTCCTTCTTTGACACACTTCTCTAGTTAAATGAATTTAGCAAAGCTCTGAATTGCTTAGCCCAAACATGTAATATCTTCAAGGACAATTAACAGCATTCAGAAAGGCCCTTTGATGTGAAATTAGAGAATTTGGATTTTGATTAAGCAGCCTAATACGGAGTCATTCCGAGATGGAGAGCTAGAATTTGTATTCCTTAAACAGGAAACTCATGGCTTGCCTACACCCAAGCAACAGGTCACTGTGTATTACAGATTCAAGACAGTCATATAGAAAAAGCACTTAAATGCCATGCCAGTCACCTTCCTTATCAATATGCCATGTATTAAAAATTCACAGTGACATAGATATTATGAAATCTAGTGAGAAGTATTGAAAGTTTAATGTTTTGATGTTGCATGATTCAAAAAATACTGTACCTGTCTTGAATTATTGCAAAAAACAAGAAAGCCACTTGGGCTGGAAGAATGTGCTAATTAAGGAATACACTTGGAGTGTAAACTGAGGTAGGTTTCCAAGAGGCTGTGGGAAGAAGAAATCTGATGCTAGCTATCAGGGAAGAGGGAGTTATACTTTATGTAAATCTTAAACCTACATTCCCAAGAGCCAGAGATAAGGATAAATCAAAGGAAGGTGGACGAAGTGGAAAGGGATCCATCTTGGACAGAGAATGCAACCTGGAGTGGTGCTGGGGTTTTGGATGTCTGCTTTTCTTTCCTTCCCTCATGTCTTCTATTAATGTTATGAATCTGCTTTGTAAGATGACATTAAAGAGGCAAAGAACTACTAAGCTGCTGCTTTGGTTATTGAGTCTGACTACAGCCTTGGAGAGTATGATCTGAAACAAAGTACCCTCCAGTAAAAGCTAGACAGGATCTATTGACATCTATCATAGCTAAGTAATATCTCAGGGAAGTCATGAATGGCAATTTGAAGATGAGATAATTCCTGTATTTTAAGCTTTTGGAAAGATGTTGCTTTTCAAGGATGCACCAAGCTTAAGAACGGTCCAATCCAGTGAGCAGAAAATCAAGGAGGCCTGAATGGATGAACAAGAACGTCCTGATGAAACTCAAACATTAAAAGAAAGTATACAAGCAATGGAACCAGAGTTGAATTTGCAAGGAGGAATATAGGGACACTGTCTGAGTGTGTTAGTATAGTGCTAGTAAAGCCAAAGCCTATCTGGAGTAAAGTTGAAGCAATGGACATGGACATCAAGAAGAAAAGCTTCTTTTTGACTGCAAGGGTAATTAAACACTGGCACATGTTACCAAGAGGAGTTGAGGTGTATCCATCCCTGGGCGTCTCCAAAGCCCAACTGGACACAATACTGATCAGCTTCCTCTATCTGACCCTGCTCTGAGCAGAGGTGTTCAATCAGACTTCCAAACTCAATGACTTTGTGATTCCATCATTGTGTTTGCTTCACTTTTCCTTTTAGTGTTTTTGATCAATAGTTTAACTTCTTTGTTAGTGTAACGCCAATTGATTTGGCTTCAAACTTGTCTGGTGCCCAGTGAATATTCAAGTAAATTTAACAGGCAACCCATGCACAAAAATCCAGGTGTCCGTGATGCTGGATCCAAGTTTGGATATTAGGGTGTGTGCCATTAAGGTGTCAATTAAAAATCAATATGAATTTTTGTGCTATCACATTCCAAGTGAAATGGAACAGTCTGTCCCAAGTTGACAATTTCAGGGCCTCTCCAACAGGCAACAGTTGCAACAACTGAAGCAAACTTCAGTTATAGATACTCCTTTTGTCCTTGTGACATGTTTGTCTTCTGTACATCTCATGGAGAAGTAGATGAACTGAACAACACACAAGGTGGAAAAATTCAACTTCTGTTTGCCACCACTTATTCTCATGGATCTGAAGTGTCACAGTCTTATTGCTCTGGAGGTGTAGGTATTGCAAGAGGGAGAAACATGGAACTATAAAGCTTCTGTCAGAGGTTTCTGACACAAGCAGACAGCATCAAGGAGGTAGTACAGTTTGACATGGGGATACTGGAAATTTGCCATAGTACAGGTTTGCAGGACTAGAGAAAAAATCAAAGAAGCTCTGGAAGGGATTTTAAAGTGCAATGGCCAATTATCTTCTCAACATAGTTATCTCTCATATCCTGTGCATAGATTTGCAAGGAGGACTTCCAGAACAGTCCTGTTGTAAAACTTAAAGCTTTAGAAGCCTTGGGAAACAATAATAGATAGCTAAGTTGATGCAGCCATAAAGTACTAAAATAATTAATGCATTTAAATGAGGCGTCACAAGATGTTGTATAAAATCTCTTCATCTGGATCAAATGGATTTCTTTTAAGGAAAGAAAGCACACACATTTATATAGCCTTGGGGAAT
Source organism: Calyptomena viridis (assembly GCA_013390005.1). Lineage (NCBI taxonomy): Eukaryota > Metazoa > Chordata > Aves > Passeriformes > Eurylaimidae > Calyptomena > Calyptomena viridis. The sequence continues at coordinate 42,094 of WEIV01009464.1, forward strand.
AGTCTGCCTAATGGTGATGTCAGAAAGTTCATACAGCAGGTATCTAGGATTCACCTATCAGTAAATGACAGCTTCTTGACAAGTTTGTCTTCACTTGCATACATAAAGTCAGGAAAAAAATTAAGTTGTACAACTTTTAAGGCATGTTCAGTTCGAAAATACTCTTAGATGTTGTAGCAATATAGTTATGTCAAAAAAGAGCTTGACAATAGAATTCCTTTTAGCATAGCTGATTTCTTTAGAAGGTCAGATAATGAAATCTAGCTCTATTCAATTACTGGATAACCTTGAAAACACATTTGTGGTATGAGGGATGCATGCTAACTTTAACTAAACTCCCTGATTACTATTCTACAGAAGTTATTTTAGTCTTAAGGCATGATCCTTTTCCTCCTCCAGAAGACAGATTTAGAGTTAGTAATTTCTATATGGAACAGGTGAATAACCCAATATATGAATTACTATTTACATTAAAATGTTCCAATATATAAAATCATTTGAAAATATGTATCATACGTATTTTCACCTCTGCACTTTGGGGCTAGGTTAAGATCTTACTGTGGTTTTATTTTGGGCATGAAACTCCATTCATTTCAGGTGAGTTACTCCAGGACAAACAGTGATGAAAGATCAAATCATAAAGAAGATAGGGATTTGTTGATAATATTTGTGATTTTAATGATTTGGCTGCTTGGAATTGGGTGGGGGGTTTTGGGTTTTGTTTGGTTTTTTTTTTCTTCCTTAGATTTTTTCCCTTTTGTGTGTGTGTGTGTGTGTGTGTGTGAGAGAGAGAGGGAGAATTTCTCTTAGAGGAATAATAAGAACTAGTTTTAGGATTTCTATGAATAAAGACATGTTCTACCATCAATAAATGTAATTTGTCTGAAAGGGATGAAGAAAACACTTGTCATTACACTGACACGCAGAATACATTGTAACCACAGCAAATCGAACAGAGAAAAACCCTGAACTGCTCAGAAATAAGTTGCTTATGGTTCAATTAATGGACTTCCCACTAGCATTAAGATTCTTGCCATGGAACATCTGAAAGCAAAATAAGTAGATTTACCAAAACTATTATATTATTGTAAAAGATATGGGGTTAGAATCAAAAGGTTTAGACATATGACAGTGACCATACTTCTATGCAAATACAAAAGTAAGTAGTTTGAGCTGCCAAAAATTCTAGGCCACAATTAGAATTCCTCATTTTATTCCAATTCTGTGTGACAAGAACTGGTGAAATTAATACACAGGTACAATACAGGGAACAGTTTGATGTAGTTATGAAACATGCAAGCCTGATACATGTGCCTTGCTATAAAACAGTGCTAGGAATTGAAAAGATGCGCAAAAGAACTAGAAAATAACTTTAATTTCACAAATAAGGTGGGTTTTCTTCTACTTCTGGACCCATGGAGTTTATCATTTTGCAGGGAATAATAACTCATTCTATCTGCATTTTCTGAACAAGGCCACACCCTTCTCTCAACAAAATTAATTTTTGTAAAATTAAAATTGTCCTTCTCTTATGGCTTCACATTGCATTACTCACCTGCTAGTGAACCTTCTCATATCAGAGCAGACAGACAGGTTTTGAAAAAAAGACCCTCATCTTAGGCATCATTCTTTTCCTTCTTTAATATTTATATTCCTGTAGTGCTCAAAGACTTTGTTGTTGTGTGAGATACAAACACAGTGATACAAATCAACTCTTTTCAATGTGCTTGCAATCAAAGAATCCAAAAAATTAAATAAGCAGGGAGAATATTTAAAAAAGCAAAATAGCTTTCAGTGAAGGCTGCTCTTCACTCTCACTTCTGACTTCATATTTTAAGGGGTCTGCAGCAGACGGAGGATACATCTTCAGCATCCTAAGGAAGGGTAAGATGATAAGAAATTAGAGAATTAAGACTGATCTGGAAAGAATCGAGGTGACATAGCATAAAATCTAGGTTTCTCATAATGATTATTATTCTGAGATAACTATCAATTTAATAGGCAATAAATCTAGTTGATCAACATAGGGAATGCATCCCACATGGAAAAAGATTTTTTTCAGGTTAGACAACAAGCTGATAAGATAATACCACACCATAGATCCAGAAAAAGAAATCTTGAGTGATTACTGTATAATTTACAGCTACTTTTGCATATCTATCTTAGAGAAAAATGACTGAGGAGAGAGGGAGGAAACAAATCAAATATCTGCTGACATAGAAATGTGAGAACTAAAGAGTATGAGAAATTAGGTTAACCTTTGAATGACTGTGCAAGGTAGAATCAAATCTGCACAGCTGCATTCATTTTGGTAAGTAATGGAACTGGGAGAGGATTTTTTCTAAGGTAAACTAGTAGATTTTGCATAGAGAGGACTAGATGGAATGTGAAACATGCTTTTTCAGTGATGGTCTTGGTCTTGGGTCTGCAGAGAACTTTGAAATTATTTGCAAAAGGTGACTATGGAAACCAAGCCCATAAATACTCTATAGCAATCCATGTGTTAATTTTCACTGGGGTTTCCACTTCTAGTGAATTAGTAAGGGCTCCACAAATCAAAAACGTTTAAAACCATTGGGCTGTGGACTAACCTCTGTCCTCAGATATGCACCTAATTCTCATCACAGGCCCCAGGAATGGCTGAAAAATTTACTCTATTTATCCAACGATCATTAAGAAAGTTTTCCCTGTCTGAATACTGAGCAGGCATAGGTATATGCCAGATAATGTAGAGTCCCAGCATACACACAGAAGCTGTAATTCACCCATGGGGTCCTGGTGAGTGCATGTGCTTTAATTGCACAGCAGTTTGAATTCAGCCTTGTGTTTGCACTACAGCCATCTGGTGCTATTTAAAATATATACTTTTCAACTTTCACCTTTTAATCTTTCTGGTTTGAAAACATACACCAGTTCAAAGGTTACCTCTCTTAACCTTGAGCAATTCCCTTTTAGAAACAGTACTGAGGGTTTATTATCATTACTTTTACTCATGTAAATGAAGGGGTAATTCTCTACTGTTGTTTGTACACACATTTTGAAATAAACCAAAACACAATTGTCATATATTTAAAAACATATTTTCCATAAATGCTGTGATTTTTAGGTGCCTCCATTCTGGGAAATTCAAAATGAATGTCTTTCTCAGGGGCCTAATTATCAGATGAGCTGAGCACTTATAACCTATCCACTTCTCCGAAAATGCCAGAATCAAAGGTATCCAGGAACAGAACAAATTATTTAAAACTTGGGCCATACATGGCCATGCAGATGCATACAAATCACTCAGTGAGACTATGTTCTGTCCTGTCTAAGATATCAGTAAAACATAAAGTCACCCCAAGTATGTTTACTATATGTAGGGATAAGATGCACAATATCTTTTTCCTTCCCACAGCCAGCAGTTTCCCCTGAGGAAAGGTGCTCTAAGGAACCTAAGCATCTTCATCCAGTCAAATCAAGACAGCCTGTAGGTTAGCATGATGTAGTGATATCCATTTTTTTAAGCTGATGACTTGTATGTAATATCACCCAGATAGTTTAATGCTGCGTGGAGATTTGCATCATGCAAACATAAACTTTTACATTAAGGACCCCTCTTTCTTGACCTGTTCTGAATAGAATTTGAACTTCCATTTTAAAGGAATGCAAATTAATACTATTACTTGAACATAAACTGTTTTCTGGACCAATCTATCAAAGGAGAAAACCCAGTGGAGAGTACTGACTCTAGGTATCATTTGAAAGAGCCCAGATCTTGCCCTCAGTCTTAGGCTTAGGATTTCCAGAACCACAATACCTGTTACTGATTATTTAATAGGGCTCCAGATTCCCTGAGACTAAAGGTAAAGTATGAAAAGCATACCTCTCACTTGTTCTTAATTTTGAGCCTAGGATTTGAGGTTTTCTATCAGATCAAATTAATTCTTATTTCTATCCTACTTGATTCACAAACACATTTCAACATCAACTTAAAAATTATATTGAATAATACGGGATGGGGTCTGTAAGTTTTATCATTGCACAGCAGATTTTAAATATCATACACAGAATATGAGAGAGAAACGATTCTCATACATAAAAAAAAAAAAATTGGAACTCTTAAAAAGGATTTACACATATTGCTTCAGGCTGCTAGCCACTCACCTACAGGTGGGTGGTGTTTGTTTAATAGCTGAAATACTTTTTGACTTGACTTTCTGTTTTTCTTGTTTCCCAGGTGATTGGTTCTGGTGTTTTTAGAACTGTCTACTGCATCCTGAACATTTTCCATGCATCAGTGACTGGGAACATTTTAAGCTGGCGTCAAAGACTGAGTCTGTGGGGAAGTCTGCACACAAATAACACTTCTTCATTGTTCTTGCTCAGCAGTGATCATGTCTTTTGCAATCTGCTTCACCCACTAGCAGAAGAATAAACTAAAAATAATCAATCAGATAATTTTTTTCCTAAACAATCTGCATTCTCATTTTCAGAGCCAATGTACCACTGGATGACAGGAGATGCTCAATTCCATCAGCGCCAGTCATCCAGTAGAGCCCAACTTGGCAGGCATGTGAGGAAGCATAGGAGAGGCCACACAGGAAGATTACACAAATGAGAACTACAGTTGTAGATGAATAGTGAAGTACAATGGAATGGGCTAGATGATGCTGGATGGTGTTTGGCATAAGGAAACAACCTAATTTCTACAAGCTTTTATTCAGGAAAAATGCCTTGACATCAGCATATACAGACCACAATCTGCAAGAGTAGCATGAAAAAATAATTCCAAGAAGTAGTCTTCTGAACAGAAACACTTATGAAACAAGGGTCACCTTTGAAAGTGCAGTGATGATAGCTCCCATAGGAGGCAAACCTTAAGCACATTATTTTATCATATTTATCTGGGAAGTAGGAAAGGAAGGTGAACAGTAAGGTTTTGTACACAGTGTTTGGGCTTGCAGATCTGGTCAGGGTCATTAAAATGGCAAAGGTTGTCTTCAGGGGCCAGGAGGGAAACAAACAGGGTGTGATAATGTATCTCTGAAGAGGCATTGGAAGCTGCATTTGCCAGGAGTCTGTGAGCAACCTGGACCTATACCCATTCCACCAAACTGGAGATGGAGGCATCACAACTACTGTGGGAACTACCCTAGCTACTCATGCAGTATCTGCCAGCAGCTCCAGGCACAGCCCCAGGCAAAAAGAACCACGCAAGGCAAGGAACAAAAGAGTGACTTTCTCCCTCTGCATTTGGTCTGGGTAAGGTAGGACAGGAAAGGAGAAAGCAAGGTCAAGTAATAGAGAAAGACACTGAGAGAACAGGTACTCTTGACTTTGCCTATCTAGAAGCTATAAGGAAGACAGTTATCTGGAAGTGGTGCAAAAAAGGAATTTACTCATGAATATAAGGTAAGAAAAGAGGCTAAAAGTCCAGAAGGAACAAGATGTTTCATCAAAAATTGTCTAAGAAGCTCATAGCGGCTACCTCTTGGACCATGAAGGGGTAAATTCCACTTACTGAACGTGTAGGAAATCTGAGGTGTCAAAACTAAGAAAATCACATAGCAACTAGGTTTAGAACAGGAAGAGAGTATAAGTCTCCACAAAAAGCTCATTGTGGGTGTTTTTATGGAAAAGGAAAGAGAGCACACCTTTCAGGCCTTCAAGTAAAGGCCAGAGAATTTCAGCAATGTTACACCTGGACTGGAGAGAGACCTAATCTGAAGCCAACAGAAGTGGAGAAAATGCTCTCTGTCCCAGTAAATGTCCATGTAATTCCAACCTAGGGTTCATAATTTTTAGAAATAGCTTCTCTGATGACAGGAAAGTTCTGTGATGAGTGTCCTGTATGTCCTTCGTACTTTTTTTTCTTCTGGAAGAGCCTCTATTGCCTGTATTTGTACACTTTGGAAACAAGATGCTTCTGCTTGTCCTCACATTTGAGTTCTGAGTGGAAATCCTGTTTACCAAGTTACTATTTTTCTGGGTAAAGAGCTTCTTTGCTAGCTCTTTACTCCTGGAACACACAGAGCTCTGAGGAAAAAGAATAATTTTCAACACATAATTTATTTGGCAAAGTTAGCCTTTTGCTCTTTTTTCCATGAGCACAGCAGCAGCATGGTTTCTTGAATGTACTCATTATTCAAATATATTCTCTGAATAAACAGCCAAACACTCTGTACTGTCAGACTTTGCCGTGACACGTTGACTGGTGATGCCTCTCTCCGAAGGCTTGGCTGATCACTCTGAGGTTGAGAACAGTTCTGTGGAGAAAATATCCTGCTGTGGTTTGTAATTTGCCTCTGAGGCCCTCTCCCCCAGTTCTGAAAGACCGATCTGTGTGATTATAAAGGATGAACTTAGATGCAGGTGGTGGGAGGGGGCATCAAAGAAGAGCCTACTATTTTGCAGTTCTGTAGTGTCTGGTAGGACAAGCAGTCTCATATGAAGGGTGTTTTTCTCTATTTCATTATTCAGAAGGGATTTCTGGAGTGAGCTGGAGAGTAAGGAAAAGAAACTGAGTTTTGTTTATCCCAAAACCTGGCTGACTTGCTCTGGTGGCGGTGGTGTTTTCTACCTGGGTAAGACTTCCTTGTCTGTCTGCACCTCAAGTCAAGCCACTGTGGCAGCAGTCCAGAGTGGGACGGATCAATTTGAGCAGTGCAGGCAGAGCTGAGAGGGCCAGGGTGTGTAAGTTGGCAGCGTGCAAGGGAATGAGGTATCCCCATCTGCACAAGGTACAGGAAGCAGTTGGTGAGAGAGATGAACCAGGCAGAGCCTGGTTCTAGAACGCATGTGTTTCCTTATCTAGCACCTATGGCATTAAAACATGGGAGGCCATGCATGAGACTGTTGTGGTGGAAACATGTGGGCAGCCTCAGTGTTTACCCTATCTCTGCTCAGTCACATGAAACTTGGACAAAGCAAAAGTGTCAAATATGTGTGAGACATTCCACAGGTGGAAGGTGTCACTTGTCTGAGCATACAAACCAAAATTAGCAATAAGGGAGATGCTTGAACACAAGCTGATTTAACCTCACTGTTCTGAATGGAAATACACATTCTACATCACAAATTAAATTTGGAAAAAATTGCAGATATTTTATTTGTGCATGGAAATTATAGTACTTTTTCCTTTTATAAGCTTTATAATAATGCAACACTTCCATTGCTAGCTAATGTAGTTATTAAAAAAAAAAACAGGTCTTAACTATGGTGAAAGTGAAAGACACTACTGGAACTCAAATTGAACTTGGCACATCAATTGTTATCACCCCAAATCATCAAATTGTAGTTATCAGTGTTCACAATGGGTCTGAATTGGAGGAGCACCAAGAAGCGGCAACTTAGAGGGACTTCCCACATGGTAGTTGCAATTTTTTTGCTCTCTCACAACTGTGTCCTATCACAACAGGAACCCTTGGAAGGAGGAGAAGTGTTGGTTATAGCAGTGCCTGTTTCCATTCTTCAAGTGAGACTACAGCATAATATAAACAGCTCTCTATATCAACTGCAAGGACTGCAGAGGGTGCACATTTAAAAAACTCTCCTCCCAAGACATCTTGATTGCAGATGTTATTAAATGATTCTCTGGTGCTGAAAATACTCATTCTGGCTACATGTTGATCATAGAATACATTCCGTTCTCATGGTTTTCTGACTCAAAAAATGGAAGAAATGCCTCAGAATGTAACAAGGGGGAAAAATACTTCTGTGTGTGATGATAGTTCTCCCTATCTTTAGGTCTAGGAGTCAGGTTTCTGCCTGAGGGGACCTGTATGAGGAATGAAGAAAGTAATTATTTTGTCAGGTTAAATATAATTTTCTTCTACATGTCTGGTTCTTGTGATGTCAGTTGATTAACCTGTCAGTCATCTTTGCATGGCATGTGGCCACATGATGTCATGTGCTGAGGTACATGGTTTATTGTGTTAGTCTAAAGCAAAATTGAAAAAGTCTACAATTTAAACCTTTTTTTTTCATCTACGTTTTGTGTTTTTCTTTTGCTTCAATCTTACATGTTCCTTCTTTTCTTGACTCATTCCTATCTTATCCAATATTTTTTTTCGCTTCTCTGACTCAGTTTTTCCCTGCATTTGAAATCTTGGTTCATTTCACTTTTCCTTTTTCTCTCCCACACTGGAATTCTGCTTCACTCTTCTTGCATCTCTCCAAACTGTCTCCTCATTTCCACATCAGGGTAGACTAGAGAGACCATTTTGCCTTTGCCTCCTTAACTACCTGGTGCTACCAGGACTAAAGTACTACCTTAGTCCTCCTAAGCTGAATTTAAGATATTCTGAAAAAGAAAAAAAAAAAAAGAGGAAAACCACACATCTGAATGTTAACTGCCCTGGTTATCTCAGAAAAACTGAGGGCAATCTAGACAGTGCAATAAGTTATATGTAAACCCTCCATGTACTGGGGACTTTTCATCTTAAAGGATTTAACTTGAATATCCTCAAAAAGCAGTAAAGTCCACTTAATTTGTTACCTCATTCTTCTGATTTGATGTTAGAGCATTGAATCTCCAACAAACTATTTTATTTGGGGAAGAACATCTTAGCTAGAGCCCAGATGGATGGGAGGAGGATTAAAGATTAAGGCTTTGCATGCGAAAAAGTTTGCAAATCACTAAGACAGCCATCATATTCCTCTGACTGAAGCCAAAATATATATCATACACATTATGTTAGCTTAGGATGCAGGGACTGTAAAAGTAACAATATAATATTTCACCCACATCTGCTTTGAGGCCCATGCCAAGCTCAGGGTGGCCTTGGAGAGAGACTTGGACATACAGTGTTCCTATATCAGAAACAAAAAAATCAGCTGCAGCACACATTTATATTAGCAAGCTAGGGATGGGATGGTGGGAATGCATTTTTTCTTCAAATTTCACATGGGCAACGTGCTGTGGAGGACAGTTCAGTATGAATTCTGCTCTCGATAACCAGGGGTGGAGACATAAAAAACCCCTATTCATTGTCTCTTTTTGCAGTGATAAGTGAAAGACTCATTGGCAATAACTCTGTAGTAATAGCAGTGGTAAGTACTGGGCATGATTTGAATCTCTTGCTAGTGATACAGGGATTCCAGAATATTTATCAAGCCATTAGGAGAGGCTGTGCCTAGCTGATAACATGACTACATCTGATGAAGTTCACCTGAACTCTCTGATGATGCTGAGACAGATTTACAGCCAAGAACAGAGGATAGCAGAGAGCACTGCCCTTAAGACCAGCAGGGACTGTTCGTCAGCAAGATTATACCATCTCCTGCCTGGGGCAAGCATGTGAAATCTTTAATAAACAGAGTTAAGAAACATCCTGATGTATACTGCTCATGTCTGGGAGCCAGGAACAGCCTGCCCTGCCAAGAAACTGCTTCACTGAGTTGGTGGCAGAGGGGAGGGAGGTAGGACAGGTTGTCAGAAAAACAGTTCTGAGAGTGATTAATCCAGGGCTATTTTAAACTGTCCCCATATCAAACTGCCAAACTTGTGATGATTCTGTCTTTGGAAGATAAAATTGCCCAATTTATATCGCTTAATGTCTCTTAGTATCATGAAATCGAATGAATGTTCTGTCATTTTGACTGGAACTACATTGGGAACACATTTTTTGCTATAATCATCTATAAGCAACATGAATAAAGATGGATTTCTCACAGCTTTTCTGACGTTTAATCAGCATATGTGCTGCATCATGGATAAGATCAGCTGCTAGCACTTAAATTGAAGTTGAGAAGTCTTCTCTGAATGGCTTTTGTTAGTCAAGGCTTTAATACCTGTAAAGACTTTGTTACCTCAATTACTTATCACCAGATCAGGTAAAGTACTGAAGTTAGGCATTTGTTTTTCCCTCTTGCTTTGCTGTGGAACTTTTTCTCTCTGCTGATGACCAGAGTCCTCTGGAACATGGAAACTGGTATGGCCATCAGGTTATGCAAGTTCAAAATACATTTTCCATATTTCTCCGTCTCTATTGTGTATAGGTACAGACAGAGAGCTCAACATAAACAAACAAGTTTTTCCTTGAAGAAGTTTTAAGATCATAACCATAAAGGATTAAGAAATTAAAAGACTTTTGTTGTTTGCTTCCAGTAAACAGAAAATGGTACAAAGAGAGGAGGAATGGAGAACCAACTTGTTTTGCTGTTCACAACGAATTAAGCATGTAAATGCTTAACAATGAATAAACACTATTGACAGAGAAAAGTAAATATGTCTTACATTTTCTCTGGCTTTTAAAACAAAGAATATCAATAGCAAAATTGTGTTCTCAAATGTGTTTTGAATTTGACAGTGTCTCTTTGACATTTATGAATTACAGTGATGAGTATGTAATTAAAGTTCTTTGCTTATTTTTCAATATTGCATTCTCAGTCTTACAAACTTCCTTTGAGCTACAGAATGACTGAACAAAGGAGGAAGGCTTGCCAGCAAGTGGTCCGTTCCCATGCACGCCATGCTGTGCACCAGCAATGTGCTCGCCTTTGAACCCAATGCTGAGCCAGCCCATGTGCATGCGCTGAGGAGCATCTCTTCCCAACATACTTGGGGGCTTGTTTCAAATACCACAAGAGACTTAAGTGAGGAATAGAATGTTTTCCTAAATTTATTTGCCTTTCCTTCTGTCTAAACATGAAGTATCAGTCATGTCGTGGCAAAGAGACATGTTTTCTTGGGAGCTCACATACCTGGTGTGATTGCAGATGAAATTCTAAACAGCATGTATAACCCTGGAATATTAGCACTGAATCCACAGGTAATGAATTTTCCTGTAGGCTGTTTTTCAATTGTTGTTTTCACTCTTTGCTCTCAGAGGGTGCTTTTCACCAGTAAGCATCCTGCTCAGGATTACAGCGCTGACGCTCCAGCTTGGGAAAGTCAAAGTGGGCTTAGCTGTGTCAGTAACACAAGCCCTCGAGCCACCTAACTCCCTTTCACAAGCACACAAAAAAGACACAACACTGAAGCTGTCTAAACATTTTCACTGTTTCCGTATGAAAATGCTCATTTGGCCCAAACACATGTAGAGATTCATGTTTATCTCAAATTACTCATAACATGCATATTGCTATCACAAAGCTGAACACTGCATTAAATTGCCATTGATCAAAGTACAGAGGCTGTAGGTCAGGAATTTGGGCGTCCCCCTTATGTCTGCTTGACTCCAGAGTGATGTTTGCTCTTGTATACTCTAACAGACTGCTTGATTATCCTTTTGCTGGAGTTGAGACATGTTGATTTGAATCCTTTCTGATGAAAGGTCAAAGTGGACCTGAATTTTATCCATCTCCCAGAGGGGCAGGTGTCAGGAGAGCTGTGGGCATGAGCTGCTTGGACATTGTTTTGAAAAAGGGCTCCTGTCCCCATACTCTCTGGACACTGGTTTTGCAGACATACACTTGCTGTGCCCTGAACACACCTATGGGCTTGAAGCCTTCTAGTTCCTGATGACAGGCTTAGCTGTCACAGAGGTGTCAAATTGTATGGCAGTAGCAGGTGAAGGTGGTTCATGGCATGTACACAGAGCTTAAACAACTAGAATTTTGCTGGTGTGTAAGTCTTTACATTAGTTATCCCAGCTTTTTTGTGGATTAATTATTCCTACGTCAGTTGTTAATTCATATGGAAGATCATCAAGAGGTGATGGGATTGAACACAAGTCTCCAGAGATCCCACCCAGGAGCCTTTGAGTATTCTCTCCTGAGGGCACCAGAGGCTGGATACCTAAAACAGATGCATTAAAAATTATTTAGATCTTCAGACATTAAAAAAATCATGTAACTATTTCAAACAGAAGGCAAATCTGTGACCAAATGCTGAATATCTGCCACAGGAAAAGGCTGACAAGATTGTTAAGGGCATTTGCTTTAAGAAAAATACCAGAAGGTTTCCCTGAGGGAGCTTCTGGAGATAGTGAGGTTATGGCAAGAGAACAGCCGAGTGTGGCACAGCATGATCAGTGGTGGACATAAGCTACTTGTGGACAGAAGTACAAGATCTCTGTGTCATGTGAATGTCATGCTGGTCCTGTCTCAGGAGGAAAGTGGAGCATGGGTCCTATATCCATTCCCTGTTGTACACAGTTGGTTTACCCTCAGCAAATATTGTTCTAACAGAGCCAGCTGTCAGATTTGCATCTGTTGAACAGATACAAAACACTGATCTCAGTGGGAGGCAGGTACCTACTCTGCATAAGCACTTTTGCAAATCCCAAAAGGCAGTTCTCCATCTTCAGGCACTTCAATATCTTTGAAAATTTTGCCCTTTGTGCCTAGCTTTAACTCTCTACAAAACAGAGAGAAATCTGCCTCCCTAGGAAGTGAAGCAAAGTTAAATTTATTCATATTTGCTTTAAGCTTTGGAACCATAGAGATGATGTATGCCACAAAGGTGTAATTCTTGTTCAACATAGTATACAATGAAACACCCGTGTGTTCAGTTATTGTCCATGCTTTCACTGGCCTCATTTTGAAAGATGTATCCATGAATCAAAGGTGAGGTGACACATGAATGAATGATAGCTATAGAAAGATCATAGCATATAAGCTGTACCTTTCTGTGATGTCCCAGCAGTTCTTTTATGAAGGACAGAAGCAATAGGATCTGCTTTTGGTATCTTTCTGTGCTTGAATGTCTTGCAGAAAAGAGGAAGAAAACTACTACAGGTGGTCATTGTACAAGATGTTTGGTGAGATAAAGACAGCAAAGAAAACTCTATGTCCAAATCTTCAATTTTGATGTCTAAAACAGCTCTCTGTTTTCCAAAAAGCATCCCATGCTCTGTATGATGAGGTTCTTTTGCAGTGAACAATATGGTAGCTTCACTGGGGCTTTCTGGTTGCAGAGTTCTTCTTGCCCTTGCATCAGTTTTTGCTCCCCTACATCTTGCCCTGACTGAGAGCTTCCCAGTGTTTCAGAATCTGTTCCCGCACTCTTTTGATAACCTGAACAAAAGCAGAGGTTGTGCATGTGCCCTGCAGGGTTCTTTTGCCCTAGTTCCCCCACAGACTGCCTGAGGTGGAAATTTCAACCTGACTTGCTTGCCCTCCCCTCAGATTCAGGAGTTTACTCAGGCTGCCCAGTAACTGCTAATCTTGCCTTGAGGTTGTTAGCCACTTTCCTTTTGCTGGAGCAGCAGCTATCCTGCCAGTGGAGCTATGCTGGCCTCCCTGAGACTCAACCTGACTGTGGCTTCAATCACTGGCTCATCCCCACTTCCCAGGTAGTGACCTGTCCTCTACATCTGGGAAGAGTCCCCCTTTCCAGTGGAAATTCAGAGGATAAAGTTGCCTGCTTTCTGTTTCCTTTTTGCTTGTCTGCACAGAAAATACCATGCTGTTTGAGTGTGAGGGGTTTTCTTAATTATTGTCTACTTTGGCCATTAAGGGTTTGAGGTTATTTTGGTTTATTCAGCTGTGGAGGTTCTTGACCTTTCCCAGTGGCAAATACTGTGGAAAGCCATATTAGTACTACACCCTATTCTTAAGCAGCAGGACAACATGTCTTAGCTTTCAATAGCAGAGTGTTTTGATAGCTGAAAGGAACTGGAAGACAATTACATGACATGATTTGAAGGCAGGGTTCTTTGTTTTAGTGCCTCACCTGCCCAGGCACTCTGGTGTTATGCTTGTAACTTATCCCTTTACTGCTATGAAGACAGAAATATGATCAAAGAAAATAAAAAAGGAGAATCTGCAGAAAAGTTGTTTAGGCATTACTGAAATATTCTATGTTAGCAGTGCCAAAGGCTGTGAACTCTCAGTGTGCTAAAGCCTTTTAATAATTTGAGATCACATTATAATCCCCTTGTCCAGAATCCTTATAATTTATACATGGTTTAATGCTTGGAATAAAGTTAGAATCTCACTCTCTCTTGCTCTTTTTTTCTTTTTCCCACTCTTATGCCACAGTTAAGGATAATAATTTTAAATGCTCAAATACGTTAAAAGCATTAATTGCACTAGTTGAAGTATTTTCTTTTAAGTCACTCAAAACTTTAATATGACAGAGAAGATATAGCACAATAATTCTAGCTGTGACTCCAAACAGAAAAAAAATCCTGACTTTGATCTGAGTAATAGTGCTTCTCTCTCTGACCGACAAGATTGCTTTCATGCTGTACTGAGCCTTAACGCCAGAAGCACCAAAGAGCTGCTGGCTCCCAGCACAGGGAAGGCAGCTGGCATATGGCCGGTGCTGTAGCTGTCCCTGGACTCAGCCACACATCCCATCCATGCAGGTGGAAGAACAGAGGACATCTCAATCACCACCAGCACTGTGGAGCATACCGGAGCTGCCTGTCCCAGTGTTCTTAATCTGTTCCAAGGCAGTTATGGAAATTAGCTTAGACCACTCCTGGCATTAAACAAAACCCGTTATGTCTCATTATATGGAGATGTGTAAATCTGGAGCATTTTATGCATTTGGTAGAGTGGTTAAACCAGCAAACAGATGTGAGATAGCTGAAACCTCTGAGAAAGAGAAGGGTTAGCTGGAACAAGCATGTGAAGGACAAATATGGGTGACAGCAGGTCAGATCTCCCTCACAAGGAAGAGGAGTTGGTTCAGGTCCAAGCCCTGATGGTGAACCATGGGGTTTGGCTTAGCACTTACTCCCTCAGTGACTCAAGGTGTAAAAGGCATATGCTAGCAGGAAAGCAGTGAGGCTGGGGTTAGGATTTTATTCACATAGGTATACTGCTGAACCCTTCTGATAGCTCAGCTCAGGCCTGTTAACCACTTTCAAGGATATATTGAAAGTATTTCTAAAGCATGAAGGGCAAACTACTGTGTTACTTTCACTGGAAGACACCTAGGGGGTGATTTGGGTGCCTAAACATATATGCCCTGTACAATTTAGATGCCTTATGGTCTTCTGCTTCATTGCAGGCCATTGGATTCCCACATACCTGTCAGCTCACCAGAAATTAATTGAAATAACACTGGCCATCTATGTTTAGGCAACTGAGTATCTCCCCTAATGCCATGTCATGCTTGCAGTTAATCCAACTCAAACAGAAAGAGAGAAAGTCGACTCTGTCCTGCAAACTTATTTCAGTGGTCATTCTACCTATTTTACAAAACCACAGTGATCTGGTGGTCTTGCAGTTTGCACAGATTTTCCTAATATTTTAATGTTTTCATTGGGAAGAAGTCAGACTTCAAAATTTTGTGCCTAGTTAATCTAGCATTATTGAGTTTCAGAGTCTTCCATTTGAAAGAACCTAACTTCTTCACCTCATAGGCCACCATCCCTACTGTGCCAAATGTTTTGGAGGTCTTGGTAGTGCGTTTGGAAAGTAACAGAAATCCAGTTAAGCAGCATCATGGAGGAAATTTTTTAGAGTTGTCTGACTTTCACAAAAGATGTTCTACCGGAAGCTCTTTTTTTCACCTGAGTTCCTCTGGTGATATAGAGGGATGGACAGACTTGATCAACCTGGTTTCAAAATCTGAAGGTCTTTTGTCTCTGATCAAAAACCTACAGGGTTAAGCACTATGACTCTTTTGAAAACAAAACTTACTGTGCTACAGCCCCCACTACACTAGTTGCATCCGCTCTCGACGCTTTTCCTCATTGCTTGTATCTGCGGCATACCCAACAACCTGAACACCTTCCCAGGGTTTCCCAGCATGAGTGGTCCAAGCTCTGTCTGGCTGTGACTCTGTCTGGCTGTTTATCCAGTCTCTCTGTTGTACTCTTCCATCTCAGTCTTTTCTTCTGAATCCAAGAAAATTCCCCTTTTTGGCCACTCTGCTTCTTTTCTGCCTGAGCCTGTTAATGTCCAGCTTGGCCATACATTTTTGCCTCTTGTCTAGTTTCAGCCCTCCTCATTGCAAACCTTCCTGCTCAGGCTATTTTATAGCCCCCTACCCCAAGGAGAGCGTCTGCCTTTCCAACAAACTTCTACCAAATTAATTCTGTTGTTCCCTCACTCTTCCTGTCTACTTTATGTATTTATTACATCAGGTGCCATGTATAACAGTTGTTTCAGATAGACAAAATAGCAACAGAGTGCCCTTGCTTGATTTAAATACTAATCGACTTGCACATTATACGTATTTTAGATAAAAGGATTTTAATGAATACAGTTAATGACAATTAACTGTAAGGTACAGCCATGAGTCACCTTCTCTATGACTTGGGTAAAACCCCTTAGTAAGCCTAAGACACTCATGTATAAAAGCAATGCAAAGTAATTAGTTGCCAGATGATCAGGCACAAAAACTCACAAAATAGGGCCTATACTGTGAGGGTCTCAGATTCTGAGTATTCAACTTTATTTTCCTCAGAAGGCTTTGAGATTCTAAAGAGTAGTGGGCATCTATTTTCTGAAAGTCAGAATTATTAGCCACCTGGGGAAATCAAGATCTAAAAACTGGAGCTACAATAATGTATATTCATTATATGTATACACCCAGAATATGTACTATTTTTGAATGAAGGCATACAAGCCCTCAAGTTTCAGTCCATTAAGTTAGAAATTATCAGAGGTCATGAATAAATTTTGTCAATGAACACGTTCAAATTTCAGTGACTGGTTGAGGAAAAATTGTATTTTTTCCTTGCTGTAATTGCCACAGGCTACAGTTTCAGAGAAAAAAATGACTGTCTAAGTAGTCAGCAAAAAAAATGATACCATTAGCACATGATATATTATGCTGTTTTCTGTGCTATGGGTTCTCTTCTGTCTTGCTCCATCTCACTCAGATCTCACAACAAACAAGTCTGTCTGCAGGCTGTTATTCCTGCTAAGTTCAATGCCTCCTGGTTGGTTGTAGATACTTAATTGTCCCCAGACATGTATTGTACAGAGAGCCTTACGTACATATAACACAGAGGATAAAGAGTCTGTGACCAAACTTTTCTCTGAGCAAAAGTCACTTAACACATTTTTGCATTACAGAATATCCCACAGTGAGATCTCACTGGAACCAGATGTTCATAGCAGAAAGCACATGGCAAGAGGATGTAGATCCATATTTCTTAAACCCTCTTGAAAAGTCATTGTATCATAGCCCAAATTCAGCTGAAATTCATGCTTATAACTCCAAAAGCCTTTCCCAGTAAAAAAAAAGCACGTCTGTTTTCATTGCTTGTGAATCACTTCCATATCCATTGATTTCCAACGGTTTGCAAAGAAAGCAGCTGAGAAGAGAATTTGATCTACAGTGTACAAGGTGTGCATGAAGTTTGAATGAATGGAACATATGAGACAAATTACTGAATGAGTGTTTGTCCTGGAGAAACAGAGACAATGGTCAAATAAAAGTCAGCCTTTGTGTGTTCCTTAAGTATTTAATCTCAACCTGAAGAGATAGAAATTTCCAAACAATATGTATGTTCTTTATCATATCATGTCATCTCCTATTATACAATGCCTGCTGATGCATGACAGCTGTCTAATCTGTTTATGTAGTTGGGCTTAATAAGGTGAGTTTGTTCTTACTGCATGGATTAGGGTGTCTGACAATAGACCTCTTTTTAAACTGGAAGTCACTGCTAATACAAACAAGAGCAAGGCCTTAAAATACACCATAATCCAATGCCCTGGGCTAATGAAAGCTGAACCAGTCCTTCAGTTGTTCATTTAATCCCTTTGAGCCCACAGGGACTGTATTTACCAAATTGATTGCTATGTCCTGTTGGTACCAACTACACTCAGCAAAAGCCTAATTGCATGGTCAGATGTGTGTTCTTCAGGCCAGTAAGACAGTGATCCAGCTCTGAGAGGAGCATTGTGAAATGTGTGGCAGGCAGGTACACCAGTAGTGGTGATCAGAACAGGGAGCAATGTGTGCTCCTCTCTTGCTTGCTCTCTTCAATGAGTACAAGAAGGATGAGGCTGAGGGGTTGCTTGCTTCGTAGTCCACAGGCAACTCTCCCGTGGTCACTGCAGGTCTGGCACTGCTGCTAGTGCTGCTCTGAAGCATAACAGAGGAAGTGCAAGAGTTCACAAGTATCTCAGGAAGCATACTTCAGATCTTTCAATATGCGATGGTCATAATTTGACATCCTTAGGCACAATCTGAATTACTCTATGTAAAAATGCTGCTATTTCTTGACTGTATTTGGCCTTGCCAATAATAGGAAAATTTCCAGCCATAGTCAGTGATCTCTCCCATCCTTTCGCTTTGCTCTTCACTTGGGATCTTTCAAGTAATTGCTATGTTTAAAAGCTGTGAGAGGTTAGAAACACTTTCAACAGCATTTGCAATATGTAGGCAACTCTAAACTGGACAGTATATATTTCATAGCTTGGTATTTAATAAAGTTCAAATATATGAGTCATCCTACAAAACAAATATATGGCACCCTGGGCTCATGAAGTTAAAACATTGATTTGGTTTATAAGCTTTAAATAAATCAACTATCTATTTAATTCTAATCAATTCTATATATGTATTTTATTTGAAGAAATGTATGTTTTCTTACTGAATTTCCACGTTCATAAATAACTAGTGCATGCCATATGTATACATAATAACATGAAACTTTGAAACACATGAAGAGCTGGCCCAAAATGACTGAAGAAAACCTGTAAAATCATGATGGCAATCAGGAATGCTCTTTAAGTTTTTTGAGTGGAGAAATGTGTGTCTCATAGGTATTACACAGATTTAGGTTCAGTTCTTAACAAATTAGTAAAGCAGCATTTTCAAACAGCTAAAGCAGTCATTTTTTTGTTTGCAAGCCAGAACTATTTTTTATTCTGTGCTTTTATAAAGCCATAGCCCTTGAAAGAGGTTATAGAATATTGATATATCCTTGACATCCTTTATGCTATTGGACTTTCTCTGTGATGATCTGAAAGCACTTCTTATTTACTGATGACTGAATTCTCACCATACCATTTTTTAGAGGTTCTTTCTACCATTTTGGAGATGAGTGACTAAAGCCACAGGTTGTATCTACACTGGAAATAGGAGTTCCTGTACATTATGGGAATGAAGTACATTAGTCTGGTGGACAAGCAGGATTGCTTTGTATTGCTATAGTAAAATCACTTTACCTTTCAAATGAAACAAGCTGTAGTAGTAAGAGCATAATTTTCCTAATGTGACTGCAAGTCTAAATTCTCCTGGACTGGTCTTTATCTAAATGAAAATCCTGTCAGAGCAGATTTTTAGGATTTTCTACCTTTGTCTAGACTTTACGGGTGGATGCCTTGCAGCCCTGGGGCACAGCTGAACACAGCAACAGCTCTGGCCATACTGCCGTGGAGTCAAACACTCAGAAGATACCAGCATATGCAGCAGATGAGGCTGGATGTGCTGTGTGACAATGGTGCCATGGCTGTGGATCCATGAACAAGTGCCAGCATTGCTGGGTTGTCTAAGAGATCAGTGCAAATCAGCAGCAAAGCCAGTAGCAGAAGTTTATCCCTTTACAAACCAGGCCATGCGATGAAAAGCCATTCCCTGTGAGTTCCCTTGGCATTAATAACATAGGCTCTGTTCACTGGGGCAGCCATCTGGCTGTGCAGCATTTCTGGGGTAGCAGCAAAGACCAATGGTATATATATATGTATGTGTGTGTGTGTGTGTATATATATACACATATATATAGATATACGTATATCTATCTCAAATCCATGTTCACATAGTTGCTGATACTTTCTGTAGTTCCAGATATCATTCCTGAACAAGTCAGTGATTTCTATACAGACTGCTTAGTAGTACCTGAAAGGTACCTGGTAACTCCAGAAATTCTAAGAAAATACTGTTAGCAAAGCAAAAATGCTGTTTCTAGACATAAGAAAAGTGATTTTAGAAAATTTGAATATAAGGTAGCATTAGTCTTCAGTAATATGAAAATACAATATGTGCATTTTTAAGCAATTTTTCTAGGCTACATCCTATTTTCCCTTATTTTTTCATTGCATTGGTACTGATGGAAATACATTTATTGGTTTTTAACCTTAGTTTCTATAGCAATTCTTTCAGTAATCAGACGTATTAATTACAGACAGAAAATTCTTTAATCCTACAAGTTTGTAATTCCATGAGGTTGAAGGGAGTCAAACAGGAAATGGACCCTTACATGGAAAACTTTTAATATGGAAAACTGAGCCTCTTCTTTAACTACTGCCAGTGAAAGACCAGAAATAAATTACATAAAAACTAGCGTAACATCTACAGACTTCAAAATGGGGAGACAAACACTATGCAACCTGTTTGACTGAGCTCATACAGGATTAAATCACTGTAACCATGGAAAAAAACACTATGAGGAATGGGTTTATTGTGTTCTTTTCACATTTGCCAGTTTGATTCTGAAGAATGTAAAATCAGTGAGACCTTTCAGGCCAAGTTGCGTGTGAACCATTTTCTGTTATGTTTTATTTCTTTCTCCCATCTACAAACACACGCAGGGTCAGGAGTACCTGTCCCCATGTGATGTGGTCTTGGGAGCTTTACACAAGGGAATTCTCCTGCCAAAAGGTTTTTACCAGACAGATGAACATGTACCTTTGGTTGGGATTCACTAGCCCCATAACCCCCTGCCTAAGGATTGTGTTGCTCAAGACAAAAATCCTGTTTAGCCAAAGAAAGTGAAAAAAAGAGCTCCTGAAACAAGCACTAGCACATTCCTCTGAACATTTAAATAAACCTTCCTAACAGTAAGTTCAAAATAAATTATTTTCAAGGTGGATTTTCAGTTGTCAATAAACTTTTCTCTGACTTGGAATAACTTTTGTAAGAGGGAAGAAGTATTTTTTGTGCTTATGGCCTAGAAGCTGTATTGCTGAAATATTTTCTGGGGCAGCTGTAGCCTCATTGCATGAATAGGTAAAAGTCTCCAGCAAATGCTTGAAAATGTGGATGCATAAAGTTACTGTGACTAAAGTGAAAGATATTTTGGGAAGTGTAGTGGTTTGACCCTGGCTGAATGCCAAGGACTTACCACAGCCAGCTCTATCACTCCCCTCCCTATGAACGGACACAGAAGAGAAAAAAAAGCCCAAAGGGTTTCACAAACTTTGTGATAAGGACCATAAGAAAGTCCTCACCAATCATTTCACGGGCAAAACAGGCTCCAGTTGGGGATATTAGGCATTTATTATTATCAAGATCAGAGCTTAAGAGTGAGAAGTTCGATAGATCTTGCAGATACCTTTCCCCCCCGCCCCTCCCTCTTTCTAAGATCTACCTCCTTCCCCTGTAGCCCAGGGAGATGGGAGTGGGGGTCACAGTCAGATGTTGTTTCTGCCACTGCTCGGAGAGAGGAGTCCTTCCCTTGTTTCCCGTGGGGTCTCTCTCACAGGAAACAGCTCTTCAGAAACTGCTGCCATGTGGGTCACTTTTCCATAGGGTGCAGTCCTTCTGGTATAGGCTGCTCCAGCATGGGTGTTCCACAGGCCACAAGTCCCATCAGGATGAATCCTGCTCCAGCATGATCTCTCATTCCACAGTCTGCAGGTCCCTGCCAGGACCTTGCTCCAATGTGGGCCTCCCACGGGATCACAGCCTCCTTCTGCTGTTCACAGATCCATCTGCTCTGGCATGGGCTCCTCCACGAGCTACAAGTGGATCTCTGCTCCCTGTGGTCCCCCATGGGCTGCAGGGGCACAGCTGCCCCACCATGGTCCTCACCACGGGCTGCAGGGGCCCCACTCTGGTGCCTGGAGCATCTCCTCCCCCTCCTTCTCCACTGACCTTGGTGTCTGCATTGTTGTTAATCACAACTTCTCACCCTGCTCTTCTCTAGCAGCCATCTTCATCTGCCCTCAATCCTCTCTTTTTTCCCTTCTTAAATACGTTATCACAGAGGTGTTACCATAACTCCTCATTGGCCTGGCCTTGGCCAGTGGTGAGTCCAGCCTGGAGCTGCTGGCATTGGCTCTGCTGGAAATGGGGGAAGCTTCCAGCAGCTTCTTGAAGAAGCCTCCCCCCGCTACCAAAAGACCTGGTCACTGAAACCCAATACAGGAAGTGAGCCTGAAAACAGGATTGCTAATCTCTTTGTACTGCATTTTCCTTAACTACACACATGTGTGTTGGGAGCCTAATTAATGCCCTTTCGATCCTTCAAGAATCCTGATCCTACTGAAACACAGGATTTTATCACTTCTAATCCTCTTTGTCCCCCCAAAATAATCAGCACTCAAGTTCAAACAGCAGTGGCTGAACACATCTTTCATCAGATACATACTATGCCTTTAGGGCCATATCGGATAAAATATAGTGTGCAACATGCAAACTGCCATAGGAAGTATTCAAAGGAGATATTATCCACATTCCCATTTAACAAGGTGGAAGAATAATGGGTATCTTCCTCTCTTCTCCTCTCCATCAGGAGCTCAGTTTCCTCTGTACCCTTTATCTCCCCTGTGTCCACACCCAGAGACCATACCCTTACTTCTCTCATCTCTGAAGTCAGTAAAAAAAATTAACTCCACGTGAGTCAAAATACCACTTTTATTTTGGATTTTGGTAGTACCTGTGAAGGCAGCCCTGAACACAAGTGGGGAAGTGGGCCTGAAAAGCTCAGAGAACTAATTGTCTTGACTTTCTCTGAAATGAAAACATGGGAGTTTCTGTTGCCTAATTTGTTTTGGTAACGAGACAACTAACACACAATAATTACCTTACTGCACATAGCTTCTCTGCTTGCAGTTGTCTTTTCCAAATTACCTCTCAGTAAAATAACAGTCTTTCCCTGTGGTCTTTCTCAGATGGAAAGCTCTGGAGGAAAAAAAAAATGGATTCTGAATGATAGCATGCACTCATTCCCTTCACAAGGCTGTTACACAATGCAGCTCTTCCAGCAAATAGAGCTGTCTGCAGTGGTCATCAGAGCCTTTCCTAAACAATTTCTGATGGCAAAGGAGAGATTCTGCCTCGGGATATTATGTTTTGTCTCTACCATGGCTTTACAATAGACAACTAACAAGAGTTTTACCTTCCAGAGGTAAACACCTTCCACTTTTGTTAGCAAAGACGTGGTATAAACAGGACCAGGGGTCCTATCTGGTGTTTGCCTCTTTTTTCTGCCAGGCTAGACTCCTCCATGAGATCCTGAAAATCAACAGTTTCCATATGGGAAGCTGACAAAGTAAGGTACTGATAGAGAGGGATGCAACTGAGAGAAATGCTACAAGTAGATAAATACCATCAGCATGATTTATTTATCGCCCTTTCAGCTTAAAGGAATTACTGTTTTGCAGTCCAGTCCAGAGAGATTGAACTCCCCTTTGTATCCTACAATAAGCTTTCTAATGTCATTGGATATTTATTACTCTGCTAGTTAGCTTGTGATAGCCCCTCTTTATCTTCATATATTTGAAGTGGTTTACATTCTAGAGATGTTAAAATAAACACAACTTTGTGATTTTTAGACCAGAAAAGTAGAGGCCAAGGGCCATTGTGGAAAATGGTACTTGATTAGAAAATCTGGTTTTGCCACATGATCCCTAACTACAGAGGAGTCAAGAAAGGTGAGGAAAAAAAAGTATTTTAGGCATTACCCAGCAGTCTCTCTGTACCCACCTCACTCACTGACCTCAGGAGATTTGGATATTCCATGAAATCAGAGCTCAACTCTCAGTATCAGACAGAAGTCTTTGATATATACATATACACACATGTTGAAGAGGCTAAAGAGGCAAATAGGTGCCCAGGTACCTCACATAACTTGGGTTTCAGGTACTCTAAATATTCTATTAAGTTCTTCAAATATATCCAAAATAATGCTGACATGTGAGTACATGCCTGTGTTTTATTTTTATGTATATATGCCTGAGTTAGTTCCTTGGTCTTGTTTTATAACTAAAACAGGAAAATAGACACTTTTAGACACATTTTTAGTTGAAAGTAGTTGTCTAGTAAGCAGAAGATGCTATAACAGTGTGTATTTCTTACTGTTGATGGTGCTGGGAACTGAGAGCCATGAGCTCAAGTACAGCTGTCTACACCGCAGACAAGTCAAATTGAGTAAAGATGAATCCTACATTTGAAGACTTACTTATCTTAAATATTGCTGTGTTTTCCCATGTGTAAAATTTACTTGTCACATGAAGTATAATTTTGTGGAGCAGAGCATGTAGATGTTTTGGCAGAAAATGATGGTTTGGCAGAGGCTATGGATACCTCTGTGGGATTGCCACTAACATCACTGTTAGTGTAGACACCACTAATGGTTGATTTCCCAGTTCACAAAAGGAAGACAGCACCACTGTCTTTATTGTGCACCAAGTGAGGCCTCCCATCTCTGCCTGTACAGGAATAAATGTGCCAAGCCATCATAATCAAACTGTAAATGAAAAGACTGGCTCTTTATTTTGCTACAACTGTCCACTATTTTGAAGAGTGATGCTCTAAGCTTCCATGTGTTTTCCTCACATTTTTCTGTCTGACCATTAGCTTGTCCTTCATGAGCTGGAGACTATAACTAGCATTTGATTTCACTTGAATCTGTGGCAGCATGCATTTTATGTCTGTCTGCGTTTGCAGTTTATTAGAGAGTGGGTTTGCACTGGGGACTTTTCTGAGCCAGGAGATCTAGCCGTTCTCTTTCTCAGAACCCTATACTTAAGAACTGTTTATTCTCCCTCAGCTGACTCCAAATATTTCTACATTTCAAAGCACCTCTTTATTTGCCTAAGAATTTCATTTGTCAATGTGTTATCATTACTGCATTTAATTGAATAATTCATTATGATAATATGCTTGTCCATATAAACCATACAGACAAATTTGTTAGTGCTTCTTTGGATCACAGTAGTTTTAACACCACTCTAATATATCAGGTTATTTGAAGAACAAATATTGCCTGTGTGTGTGAAAGAGAAAAAGGGAAGTATGTAGAAACTCCTACAGGCATACAAGTCAAAACATAGTCACACATTTTGTCCCCACAGGATAATGGTAAGACATTCACTGTATGTGGCCTAGTTTTTTCACAGATGCAAGATTAAAGTCTGCTTCTTTCTGAGAATGGAAAAATGCACTAAATATTTGTTCTATATTCCCTTATCACGCTCACATGAAGATCTTGATGTGACAGCTATAGAGCATCCTTACTCCAGTCTGCAGGACAATAACCTAGTATGGGAGTGCTCTGATCTGTTTTTTAAATGAAGTCTAAATGATACAAATTTTTAAATAATCCAATGGCTATTAGAGCAGGTGAAGGGGGAAAAAAGCCATCCCCATCCCCAAAATTTCTGCTGGACTAGATCTCAAAATAGTAATATTTTTTACAGAAGTTTGGATGGATGTTGTAAGGACTTCACAGCTGTCTGTCTCAAACACTGTTAAGACCACAGAAGGACTTCGTCATGAGATAAGCCCGGAATGGAGCAGCAGAATGGCGCTGACTCTGGGCCTGGAGAGGTCTGGCTGGCATATCCTGGGTAATGAATCTAGACAAGGGCTCCCACTGAGGCAAACAGTGTGGTGGGGAAACTGCCCATGTACATATTGCTGGTCAAACAGTGATCACCCCAAGTTATGAGACAGATGACATCTGCAACCAGCAAAGCCCCCACCCGGCCCTCAAATACACCTCCATGGATCCCTGTAACTTGGACTGTAAGTTAAGCCAACTGAAGGGAACTTGAGATAAGATAAAGGGGGTACTACTGTCCGAGCATTATCTCAGGCCTAGGGGGAGGTAAACAAGGCTGGGGGAGCACTGATAATGGACATAAAGAATCCACAAGGAAAACCAAATCAGTAACTGTGCTGAAGTCAGATAAAAGGTTATTCTGGCAGGGGGAGGTCATGCATAACCCATTCAATCCACTGACTCAAAAAAATCTACCAACTCAGGACAACCCCCACACTCAAAATAAATGATTAGCATTATAAGCAAGGAAATCATTTAACCAGTAGAACAAGGGAACTGTGTAGATAAATAGTGAAAAGTTTTGAATGACCTCAGGACGCCCACACTGAAAAGCCCAGGGTGAAGAAAGACCGACAGAACACTGCTGGATCCACTGGTCATGACTGTCTTCTGCTTAATCTGTCTTTCATTCTCTCTCCTCTCTTTTCCATTTCTTTTTATCTTTCTACCTCACATTTTCTTGTTAAATAACATCCATACTATTGACTTCAGCATTAAGGTCTCATTTACACCTGAACTTGGGTACACATTTCTCAATAAATCAGATCTTAACATAAGTCCTGGTCAAATTTCAGTTCAAATAATTGCATTTTGCTGCTTTACAGTAACCCTCTGTTTCTATAGTAGTATAATGCATCCCATATCAATATGGGTCTGAAAGATGACTGGATGCATTTTTTCCTGTCCATACGTATTTTAAATTAAGTCTGATGTCATGTTGCGTGCAATACTAACTTCCAGTGAACTTTTAAGTGAAACTGACTTTGTATGCACAAATGTTTGGGGAATATAATTTCTCCATAGAATTGGAGTAGTCTAAGGCAGCCTATTTTTATGGCTTCTATTACAGGTGAATGTTGGATGTTGGTTTGTTAGATCTTGATCTCATGTGAGGCTTTGCGCACTCCTGCCTTGTATTTGAAAACAAAATAAAGTGAAAAATCCCTCAGAGCAATGGTTTCCCAGACACTGTTGCTAGGTGATCTTCCAAAGCTAAATGAATTCTTAAACTCCTCCAGCACCAGGCACCTGGCTAATAACCAGTAACCACACACTCTAGTGAAAAGGGAGCATCACTGTTTTTCTGGCTGCTTCCTAGTTTTGCATCCTTACACAGACTGAGACAGGCACCAGCTGTCTTGGTTTAAGCTTTTTCTCCCTTGGAAACTGGTAAGGCATTTGCAAATACTATCAAGATTAGATGAATTAGACAGATATAAAATCAACATACTTAAGAACACCAATGTGCACCTCTTCACTAATTCTTCTGGAAGCTATGTATGTGACAATGGTTATGTTAAAAATTAAACACGCATTTCTATGAATAAGTGTTCTCTCAAAGATACTCATGAATGCTAGAAAAGCTGAAAGCTTATGTTGGTAGAAAATGAACAAAAATAGCTTGTTTTTTCAAACAGGGATTGTATAAGAGTACAGATTCTGCTAAAACTTTGTCAGTTTAGTCAGAATTTAAATCAAAATTGTCCTTTAATACATAATGCTATCCTAAGTTTTCCTTCAGATGAAACTTAGTTTCCCCTTTTTTAACTTCACTAAATATGTCTGTCTTTCACAAGGCTTGAGTCAGCACAAACTGACCCTGCAACAAATAGCCGAGTATGTTAGCCCTTGACAAGCTGAAAGTCCTTGTCCCATCTCCCTAGACACCTTATTCAGAATATTCTTTCCATGCAAAATACAGCTCCCAAACTTTCTATAAGCCAAGGTCCACACCTCTGCTGTAATGCACACATCAACTCAGCTGCTGAGCAAGGACTGCTTAAGGCATGGCAGTGATGGAAGGCAGTAAAGGCAGCCTTTTGAAAGTACTCCCTTTTGTTCTGCCCCACAGGACAGGCTTTATGTCCAAATTTCGTTTCTGATGTCAGATCAGCAAATTTCCAGCAGTGTCACAGAGAGGGTTACCTCACCATAAAGTAATCTGTGATTCTGTAATTAAAGGCTATCGTAATGTAAACACACCAAAGAGACACAATTAAGCTTGTGCTGGCAGCTTTAGTATTCACACTAAATTACTGACATCTGTCTTGATAAAAGTGATGTTGTTAATCTTTAACTTTGATTCTGTGTATGATTTCCTAATCTTAGTAAAAACTAAATTTGGAAAAAATAGGACTGAATCATCCCATTATCTAAGGTCTTCATTACCTCTATATGGATTATTAAGAGTGCTACTAACGATGACAAAAGATTCAAAAGTAACTTGTCAAAATATTTGTTGGAGATGTTTCTATTTTGCTGCTCTCACATAGGACCTATGCACTTGTCTGTCTGAAGCTTGCCCTCCAGCTATGTTGGGAAACTGCTGGGAAACTGCTTTCCCATTGCCCATTTTCCCTTGCCCATCCTTCTCCTGGGAACCCATTTAGTAACCTAATGCCATGGTGTGATCCCGAGATATGAGGCATTCTGCCGTAGGCCTGGTTTCCAGTCCTCTTGGTAAAGTGTGGCAGAATGAGACTATCCTAAATAAAAGATGGACAGAATTGTTTTTCACATGGACAAGAATAATTTCCCCCTATTCTCGTTCCTGAAAATGAGTCAGGAAAAAAGGTTTTTGGAAACTCTTGAGCCTGAGATTCAAGGCAAATTTCGGCCCAAGCAGATCAAGTCCAGCGTTTGAAAACAATGCCCCTACAACAGTAGGTGCCATGTGAATGTATTGAATGAAAAGGTTCATCTTTGTCAGGCACCAGTCAAGGGCAATATCAACAAAAATAAATATGCATAATTTCCCTGGTGACAAGGGAATGGGTATCACTGGTGCAAAATCTTTCTGCTGGTGAGACAGACCTCTTCAGACAGTCCTTCTGGAGATAGATGGACCATTGTCACCATATCTTCACACATTGCAAGCACTGTGAGAGTCTCAGGCCTACAAAAACAAATCAGTAAACATGTCTGAGCTGTTATATGAGACCCTCAGTGGGCTCTGCATGTTCAATAACAAAAACTGCTGTGGTAGGCAGGGTTGCAGGAGTGATCCCTTTCAACAGAAAAAAATTACAGCCTTAGGGATTCTCTCCAAATAACCTTCAGAGAGGAGAGAGAAGAAGGGATGCAGAGTGGGATATGAGTAGGTTTCATGTAGCACACATTTTGGTACTCAGCAGTTGGCACTTAAGACTCAGTGAAGATTTGGAAAGCAGAAGCTGCAATTGGTTCTCAGTGGGTCATTTATTTGCACTGTGGATTTTATCTGCAGTGTGGACTACCCACAGCCTGAAAGCAAAGGATGAGGTGGTCCTACTGAAAAACATAGAGGCTGAGATGGTCCTACTGATCCAGCAGTGCCTCTCAGGGACACAGCCAAGCTTATTTTGGGGATTGTCATGGTTTGACTCTGGCTAAAAGCCGAGAGCCCACACATGGATCTAAAATTTCTCAGAGAAGGGAAAAAAAAAACCCCGACTTTTGTGATAAGGATTACAAGCAACTGTTTATTAACTACTTCACACAAGCAAAACAGGCTCTAACTTAGAATGTTAAGAATTTACTACTACTACAACTACAACTACTACTAAAATCAGAGCTTAAGAGTTTAAGGGTGAGCAGTTTGATAGTTGTTACAGACACCTTTCTTCCCCCCACCCCTCCCTTTTAAGATCCTTCACCTTCCCCCAACAGCTCGGGAAGGCANCTCCTAGCCCCCCCAGCTAATAAAAAACTCTGGTTACTTAAAACCACAACAGGGATAGGTTGAGTCACAATTCCCCTCAACAGACCTCACCCAAAAGAGAATGGTGCTGTGCTGAGACAGCCCTGTGTTTCCATTAATAGGGCTCTCAGAAATTTGCAAACAGTAGTTCTCAAACACCTCTGTAGGGCTCTGGAGTGCTTGCTTTCTCAGCACTGTGGCATCAGAAGTCCATTGCCCTTAATGATGACAAGTTCTCTTCCCACAAAAGGTGCAGAGTTAAGAGTACATCTTAACAATTTTTTTGTTGGTCTACATCCATCAGGGCTTGTGAGCTTCAGCTAAGCACCAGACCCAGTGCTCAGGTGGTTTGCTCTCTTTCCAAAAAACAAGGTATGCCCTGTTATGCCAGAGTTTCTGCAAAGTCTGTTTGCACGGCCCACAGCAGTTCCTGGACAAAGCATAGCAGATTGTGAAGCCCACATAGGACCATGAATAATCAGAAGCCCTCTTAAGCAGTGTGGCATTCATTTTCTAAGCAACTTGAGAAACAGTCTTTGTTTAGACAGGCACTCAGGGCATGATCCGACTCCTCGACTAATCTGCAATTTAGGTGCGTAATGAAAATAAATTATCCAGTCTCTCTGGATAGAGCCTATATGGAGATAGGCATCTTTAGAGTGTTATTCATCCCACCTACTGTAAACACTTATATTGAAATTGAATGATATGTACTATGAAAGAATCTATCTTTCTTCTTTGCTTATCAAGGAATTCTGATGAAAATTCACATTAGTCTTCTACCTGGTAGATAGCTAAAGTTAATGAATCTCATTTGTGTGTTTTAAGGTAAATTATTCTTATTTCTTGTACTGAGATCTCCTGGGTGGTTATATGCTTACTATCAGATTTCTTCATATTGCTTATCCAGTAGTAAAAAATGATTTTTCTCCTTTTCTTTGGGTAGAAATCTTTTTGGTGTTGCAGTGCCCAGAGAAGACATGCGGGGTGTTGTATATAACCCATTTCTGTTTGCATGGACATGGTCAGATGATCTTACCTTCATGTCGCAGACAGCGTTCTGTTTAACCAGCATTAGTAAAACTTCTGCATACAGCCCAGAAGGAGAAAATAGAAATATAAGCACTTATTTAAACATTTCCTTTAAAACAGATTATTAACTTGAGGATGGCTCTGGAAGTGTCTAGTGTTTATGTAAAGGAGTGCTATGCAATAGCAGAAGGGTTTTTTTTTTTTCTAAAAGAGTACTCAACAGAGATGCAATCCAGGAAAGGAAATCTGAAATATCTCAGCTATGGAAATTATATCAAGAACATCAAGAGATATTTTGTAAGCATTGACTTATGGGTTTTGTCCTCAATGCAAGAAGACCAAAGCATTCATTATGTTTTGTTGGACAATATTGTTTGAACTAAGGAAATTTTCAAGTGTACATGAACATATTTTCCTAACTGAGGAGAAATCATAGTGCCAATACCACCTTACTGCATATTATGGGCCTACCTCTGAATTGCAACATGTCAGTAAATTCTAAAAAGCAAACAAACAATCCTACTCCCAATCCAACCTCTAACCAACTTTATGGAAAAACAATAAGGAATTAGCATAATTTTAAGCAGTTTATGAAATAGGAGATTTTCATTAACAATTTTTTCACTAAAAAAACCCATATCCCACTTTTTAAAGTCTTTTCTAGTGTTATTCCATTTTCTTTTATCTAATTTCCAATATTCAAATCTCAGTTTTTGGAATTTTAGTATTCATTTCTGACCAAATGATAGTGACAGCTGTCCTGACTTATTGCCTGAACTCTATTGTTAGATCACGAACTTTTAGAGACATTAAATTTTTCTTAAATATAGAGGCTGAAAGCCTAATATTATTCAGACATAGATTCCAGATAAGCCTGAAGGCTAGAACACATACATTTTGAAATTCAGGCCAACATGTCAAAGTGGGGACTTTTTGAGAAAGGATCTAAATTTGGATTTTGGAAAGTAGATGCAGGCAATGCATTTAGGCTTATGCCTTTTTTTTTCTGGATTACTATAAATAAATTTGCAGTTAATGAACCTATTTAGAATGTTGGTCAATTCTTACAAGTGACAATGAACAGGATTAATATTCAGAAAGAAAACAGAGATTAGTGTCAGATCCTTCTAATTATTATAATTGCAGTCAGACTGAAATGCAGTAAGACTGAAAACTATACACCATCCTCTCAAATTGTTTGTTGTACAGGTCATATTGAGCAGAACCAAGACCTCAAGGGGGAGAAAAATATTTTCCAGCCTCCCACAGTTTGGTATTTTGGCAAAATGTTGAACACAAACACTGTTACCTCCAAGATAATCTGTTATCTGGAATAGATCTTTTAAAGGCTGGGTTTATGTACTTTCCTTTTGGTAGTGAAGTTAGCCAGCCATAAATTACACTGAAAAGAGACCAGAACAGTAGCTGAGAGAAGGTTCACTGGCAGCCCTGACTTCAGTATAATTCTCTGGAAATCAGTTGCCAATCACAGATGTTATTTGAGTAATGAAGTGTTATGGGATAAATTCTCAGATAACATACTATAACCCTTTCTTAAATTAATAAAGACAGATCAGTGCAGGCCATCTGAAATCTTAATCTCATACTTATTTTCTTTCTTAAATTACTATGCTTTTCAACAAAAAGCAAATATGCTTTATATATTAGACAGCAGGGGAGTGAATTGCTGTTCAAGTGATTCTGTGGTGAAACACAGGTATAGGTAAGACTTCAGAGCCTTCTGGCTCTCCTGCCTGTCATCCTGCTGTCATTCTGTAAGGGAACAAGCCCCTTCTGTGGCCCTGTGTTATGCATATCAATCAATGAAGCTGTTAGTTAACCTTAGGTGTCCAAAACGACATCACATGCCTAACTTTAAACACTTTTTTAAGATCATACTGGAAAAATAATGATAGGCAGCAAAGTCCCATTATCTGAGCCACACATACGTATCAAAATCTTTGACTTTGCTGTGCATCTTTATACAATGCTTTATTTTTGTGCTTGTGTCTGATACTTTATCCTAGCAGATTTAGAAGAAAGAGCTGCCTTCTGTTCTTGGTGCTGGCTTTAGTTAGAGGAGCTGGAGACTTAAAAATTTAATCAACATAAGTAAAGACAAGGACATGATGGAGATACAGAAGCTTTTTTGTACAAGTCTACAACTAAACATAAAAATAAATATATATATACACATATATATAGATGTACACAATCACTAAGAATTCAATTATTGCTTTGCTGTTTAATTAAAACAATATGCCCTTTTCCCACCATGCAGAGGAAGAGCAACTGAAGTAAAACTAACTGGGAGTCTAAGGCCAGAAGGATTGTAACAGAAATCTCATTCAAGCCCTTGCACCACACAGGAATCCTGCCATTGAGGCTGATTCTATTTGAACCTGTTTTAGAAAGACATTCTGCCTTATTTGAAAGCCTTCAAATGAAGGACAAACCACACCAAGCTGTTTCGATAGTTAATTGCATGCACTGCTAAAAAACTAATGCTTTTTTTCCAGTCTTACTCCTTTCTTTTTTCTTTAAAGGAAGATATTAGAAAAGGAAATGATTCATCTGTAGATCTCATCAGGCTTGTTCTACATTGTTCACTTGTATTCCCTCCTGTAACTGCTCCTGTTTGCTCACCAGCTCAGAAACGAACTGCAGCCTTAGATGAGTCCCCCACACAGAGACAATACTCTTATCTTCCCACTTTAAGCTGTATTAAATGAATGATAATGTCTTTGCACAGGATGAAGGCACAATCAGAACCATCTCACTGGGAAGAAAGCAATTTCAAACAGACCTGGCAGCTTATTCTGTCCTATTCAGGTTCCTCCAACATGCCCATCACCATGTATATGAGCACCTTTCAGAGCAAAACCAGCACCAACACATAAAAGTTCATTTTTCATTTCCTTGGCAATGGGGTGTACTTACAGGAAGTGCCTCCTGACACATGGAGAAAAGAAGTCCTCATTGACTGGAGATGTGAAGGAGACAGAATTTGCCAAGAGTCTAAATTCCTTCAAGAGTAAATTTCTGTGTCTTGGTGTGGCTGCTGAAGACAACCTGTTTCTCACACGCACAGGCTGTTCCAAGTGAACAGCAAGGCTGCAGGGAGGCAGTGCAGGTACCTAGTCATCATGCTGGCCAAGGAGCCCGGACTGAAGCAGAAGGTGCTTCCTTTGGACATTTTGCTGCCAGGTGTGATTGCCAGACCAGCTGACGTGACAAAGTTCTCCAAGTGTAGAAGTTACACAGAGCTCTAAAGAGAAAAGGAGGCCTGGTTTTGTTTTGGAACTGGCTGTCAAGTCTCAATCTCCCAGGTAGGCCCAAGTGATGAAAAACAATCCTATGGCTGACTCTGTAAGAAAATTATTCTTCCTTTGGTTCCTTTAAGTTCAAAAAGGCTCTTAGGATATCAACTGACAAGACTTGCCAAGGGAAGACACTGGGACTCTCACTTCCAAACTAAACCAAAAAAGAGATACTGACTGAAATACTTTGTTTGTAATTTGGCACAAAATTCATTCTCTAGATCAGAGACCTCCTGCGTTCTTAAACTTGTGTTCCTGCTACTTAAACAATTATGCTAGATTTTCACCCTTTTTGTAATTTCTTAATTGACAGCTACAACAAAACTTCCTCACTCTCTCTTGATGCATAGCAAGAGCAATACAGCTGTTGTTGTAAAGCTTTTCCATTGCAGAAAGGTAGCATTTTATACATGCTTTGGATGTAAAGAATTGCAAATCATGTGGAACAAGACAATGCTTCAGTCTATAAGAAGGCAGTTAACAATATGTTTCTTCTGTAATTAAGTCAAATTGAGAAGTTCCCATGGGCTTTTTTAATCATTACAGCAATCTGTTTTACAGTGTCCACAAAGAGCTGCGCTGGCACAAATGAGGAGTAGCCAGAGGCTGGGAAAGGAAGGCAAGAAATTGTTATGTTGGCTTTGTCACCTGTATTCTGAAACTTCTAGAAACTTTAGAACTTTTGGAAAAATATGCAGAAATTCCATCCCTGGTATCTATAAAATCATGACTAAATGTCTCTTTAATGGGCTGTGTTCCAGTTCGACTGCGAGTTATTGAATGTGAATTACTGGAAGAAGTTGTGAATCTGTGTCAGGGGACCACTCTTCCTTTGTGGTTTCTGTCTCTCAAACCTATGAACTCTCATTAGGGTTTCTCAAGTCTGGATTCAGCCAGCCAGTATTTTTCAGTAAGAACAGGAGGAAGGACAATGCTTCTGATATCCATACAAATTCCATTGTTTTTCTAACTGTCAGTATTACATCTTGTATTCAATGGGGGTCAGGAGCCTACTGCAGAATAGCAATGCAACATCAGTTGTTTGACCAAAGGCCTGTTCAGTCAGGCGTTTCACTGCTCATCTGTCATTGAAGCTGCCAGCAATAATAATTAGCTTGACTTAATTGTGTATTTTAACAGCTGCTTAATATTACCCAGACTTCCTCACCCATAATGTAAGATACCTTTCTGCTGAATGTGGTTTTAATTAAGGCTCTGTTCACAACTTTTCACAAGCTGTTGAAAAATTCATGTCTTGTAAGAAAAGTGATGATGATGCAGTAAATGCTACTGGGGCAGAGACTAACTTTTTATTAGATGAGCATTGAGCCCTTATGAATTTATGTCTCCAGATTAACTGATGTGGGTGCCAAAGGAAATATTGAATAGATTTAACAACCGCAGTAATATAAAAGGTGTAAAATATGCAGATGCTGATACCAGCAAGGTTGTATGTTGGGAGGGAGTCCTGAATGGGCTGGTAAGCCATAATCTGTTGCAGAGCACTGTACCTGTTGACTAGATTTCCATATGGTTGAGAAGTACTAAGCTGATGAAGAGCACTGTGACTGAGCAGTGCTGCAGCAGTGCTTCCACTTAAAGCCTGTCAAATTTGATGCACAAGAAAAATAAGCAAAGTCACATTTTTGAATATCCATTTCAGCATAAGAAAATCTCTCACGTCTCCATGTGTGACAAATGGACAACTCTTTACAAGATAGTAGTTACTGAGTTAAATAAACCCTCACTTCACAAGGGGAATTTGAATTCCAAACTATCTTAACAAACTAATGCTGTTACACTGACGTTCCACTCCATATGTCCCAAATAATTCCTTGGTAACTGCAAAAAATGTTGAGGAAGTTGTTATAGATGTGGAACTACATTATGAGCTTGAATTACTTTAATCTGGAGCAGATGTCATGTGTCCTTAGCTCGACTTCTACTCAGACATGGAATACATAACATTTATATATCATTACAAATGGGCTGGGATCTGGGACTGAGAAAAATTTTGGATTACAGACATTCAGAAGCAATATTATCACATTCTCCTCCTTTTTATTGCCAAGAAGCAAATATTTTATAAAATTCTCTCCCCATATTCTGCTAGTAAACATTTTAGTTATCCTAGCAACAATCTTTAGATGTGCTGTAAATATACTTGGCAAGATAGTGAATACCTTTAGCCACTTTAAACAGCCACATCCCACTTAGTTTACGTATTTCACACATGTGGAGAACAGAGTAACAGTGTGGAGCAGCATTCACACGTGCCACAGTATTCACGCCTTTGGTATCCAGGAAGATGAGAACTCTCTGCCTAAAGACTTTTGTCTGGACTCTGACATGGTCTCTCTTTTTTTTCTTTTTTTTTTTTTTTTTAATGTAGACAATTTTCCAGCTAAATTACTTTGTAGGAAATGAATGATTGCTGAGAATGTACCCCATTGTGAACTTGGTTGAAATATGTAACATCTTGAAAAGTTGTTTTCACAAGGAATAGGTCTGCAGGAACCAAAGCATTCACACAAATAGGAATTCTCCCATGGCTGTGTTTCTATAGGAACCTGGGCGATGTATCAGCAACTGACATGGAGCAACTGATTCAGAAGACTGTCAGAGCACAGAAACCACAGGTGATGGCATCTTCTGCTCATCTCCCTTGTGAAGTCCCACCCATGAAAGGATATTGTCCAAACAACTGGTCCATCTCCTGAATGAGTCTCCAGCAACTCCTAATTCCTAAAGTTTTAAACCTGAATGACTTGCAAATGGCATTGATAAACATAGCATTAAATATTGCCCAAAGAAGCAGGCTGTGGATCTAGCAGTGACCCTTCCTTCCCAAGGGTCAGTGTCCCGCACTGAGTTCTGTGGCATTTCATAAGGTACCTTATAACTAAACCATTAGGCAATAAAATTCACAATCAAAATATTATAAAACTTGGCACTATCTCATCTTAACAAAATAATAGGCAAACTTAATGAAATTCATAACTTATCTTAAACAATAGGACTTAAATCTTAATCTTAAAATTAAAAATATAACCTGCTTATTTATCTTAATTACCACATCTTAAATAAGAATCTTAATCTTAGCCTAACTGAATTGAAACTTAACAGTGCACTGTATTAAAGTAGTTATACTAAAGAATTTAAACTTATACCTTAAACCTAAACCACAATATAACTTAACTTGTATTTTAAAATCTTAGCTTCTTAAATTTTACCTAGCAACCTTATATTCATAAACTTAAACTCTTAATTTAATCTCTTAACTTAATAACTTAATTATTTATAGTTAAAACCTTACTTTATGTGTAATTACAATTACCTTCAGGTAAATACTTATAAAGTAAAATTTCTAAATTTTTCCGTATTTATAATTCAGTTTTTGAAAGCTGTTTGGTATCATCTTCAAACTGTTCAGGTGCCATTTGTAGTGTTTGTCATAGTCCCTGTTCAGGGCGTCCATTTGTAGAGTTAGGTTGGGGTCATGGTCCCTGTTTTGGCAGTGTTTGCGGAGGCAGGTGATGGATTCACAGACACTTTCTTGGTGGAAGAATCATGAATTGTTTTATTGTGATACAGCATTATTTTCATACTATAAAATGTTTTATATTTTCTAAATGTTTATTCCTGACAGATATCTATAGCTCTAGCCATAGGTTTCCCTAAGGTCAGTCTCAAACCAATCAGCTGACAGTTAAAAAGTCCATAAGGTGTCCACGCACCTTCTGGTCCTATCACAACTGTGGTTGTCCACTATTTACATGTGCTTCCCAAACATGGAGTGTTTTCATTGTCCTGTTCTGGTGAAGGCCTTTGTCCAAATATGGAATTCCTTTTCCTGCATCTCCATTAGTTACAAGCTGCCAATAGCTAGACATGTTTTGATTACAGTGTCCTATCCCAAACTGTCACATCCCTGTCACAGGCTGCCTTGCTTAAGCATTTTGTTACCATGTATCCTACAGGGAAGACACTCAGTGATGCTTTTCCCTCAATTCGGGCAATAATATCTTTTGTATAAAGTGGCTAGTTGTTCTCATTCAGTTCATAAAAAATTTTTAATCTCTGTCAAACCCCAGGAGGCAAATGGTCAAAATGTATACTGATGGAAATAGCAAAGGTATATGAATCTCATTTTCACAGGAAGGCAGACTGAAAATTAGCCCACATCATGCCCTTTCGTGCCAGCCATGCAAACATGTCAATTCAACCAAATAAACCCTCTGTTTGCTCGCACAACATAGTGGTTTACTTCCTGTAAGAAGTGAAGGCTCTTTGCATATCCTAGTTTCTGGACCACTTTTCCCAAATAGTCCCTGAGCAATCTTTTCTCATAATGGTCTTTCTTGATTTAAAGACAATAAAGATCAGAGGTTCACAGTAGAAGAGATTGTTCCTGCTTTGAATCTTCAGAGAATTCAACGGAAATATTATGGCGTGTTTTACACAGGTGAAGGTGAGCCAATTACTGTGTTAATGA
Source organism: Calyptomena viridis (assembly GCA_013390005.1). NCBI lineage: Eukaryota > Metazoa > Chordata > Aves > Passeriformes > Eurylaimidae > Calyptomena > Calyptomena viridis. The sequence goes on from WEIV01009464.1 coordinate 80,191, forward strand.
TCCTTGCTGAGTTTAATGATGTAAAGAAATGACTGGCAAGTTGTGCAAAATGCTGGGACATCTGAAAGTCTTCCTCAGCTACTTCTAAAGCAACAGCTCAAGTCCCTTCTTTCGGAATTTCACTGTGCTGGGGAGTTGTCTTTGCTGTGTTTTAATATCTCTTTGGTTGTAGCTGTGAATGTTGGATCAGTGGGGTACCACCACTCCAGCTTACTCAGAAATGAGACCAAAATGCAAATGATGTGTCCAGATCTGGATCTAGAGTTAAAGTGTTGGAGAGCCTCAGCACGTTTGGATTTAGGGTTCTGGTCTCAGTGCCATGAATAGAGGCACTACTTGAAGGGCGTGGTCCTGATTTCATGGAGGTGGAAAAGTTTACATTTTTATGAAGAAACATCTACAGCTTTCATCAGACCAGGCTTCCCATGGCTGACCCATGCTGCCATCACCACAGAGAGTGTGACACATTTGCCATTCCCTCTGTGCCCCAGCTCCCACATGCCCAGGACAGAGCAGATAGGACAAGAGGATAAAGAAGCCAGGATGCAGATGTGCTTTTTTTGGAAAAAGCCCTACAGGAGTTTGCACAACATAACAAGTCCAAGCAGGTAACAGGAGAACTAGTATTTTTTCCCAGACACCATGATAGTCATAATTACAGTCATATAAATCAATATGATGAAAGAAAAATCACGTATTTCCAGATGCCCATGGTAAAACTACTTACTGTAAATTAGAGCCAGAGTTAAGTGTGTGCAAAGTCCTATAATTTGGGCCACAGCTGCAAGAAAAGCTGTAAGAAAAGGCTCTGAGCTGTGACTTTGTTTTCATCATGGCATTTTGTTATGTCTCTAGTTACTGCTTTATGAAAAGAAATTTGGGGTAGAAACATTCTCTTTTACAGCAGGCTTATTATTCAGTTGGCAAAAAAAAAATTAAAAAATTACCCTAAATGAGTTGAATGATTACCTTTAATTACCATTCACTCACTAAGCTATGTCAGATAGAAAGATTCCTTTATTAAAGTGAATGCTTTTGAAAAATACATCAAGCACATTTGTCCTGCCAGCAGATTCCAACACTAATTCTTCCTCATGGTTGCAACAGAAAACTGAGTTCTTGCCAGAATTTCAATAGCAGTCATTGAAGAGAGCTAAATGATGAATCTTTTGTTAAAAAGCATCAGTACCTCATCTGTTTTATTTTGTTTCCGAGTAATAACTTGTAGCTTATAAATCCTTTGAAACTTACCTTTTCATACCAGATGGCTTGATATTATACTTTTTCATTAATAAGTATTATTAGTGGTAGCAATGATTCATGAATAAATAAAGTAGTCACAGATCTTATTTTTTATTGCTTACCCAGTTTTACAGCCAAGACTCTGCTTTGCCAACAGATTTCAGTGCTACAGTTTTAATAATGATGGGAAGTTGCACATTAGAGGCTGACATGCAAATGTCACTTACAATCTTTACAGCTTCTAGCTGCAGGGAGATAACCTCTAGAAAGACAAAGGAGATGGGTTTTTTCCAGTCATGCTGATAAATGCTTAGAGATGTCTGCTGGTTGCCTCACTCACACAGCTTGCAAGTGCCTTCGCACAGCTCAGAAGTTCCCAAACTGCTGTACAACAGGCTGCCCTTCTGGCCCTTTTTGTTGCCTGTGCTCTGTGTCAAGCTATTCCAACCAGGACAGAAGTTTTGCTTTACAAAACATGACTCAAAATCTGCTTCCCATTGTTGTGGCAACATTTCCAGCTGAGAGAAATTCAACCCAAGCCACAAGCCTCCCAGCTCTGCACTACCTGTAACTTAACTAATTTGCCTACCGATGATTTTTTTTGTTTCCCTCTAATAGAATATTCCAGTGATAAATTGTTTTCAGCCTAATTTTATGCTCAGTCTAAATTGCCATCATGGACTGAGCACCTGAAAGAAGACCTTGCCAAAGCAGATTTCCTGATAGGATATCATCAGTGAGCCAACCAAGAGCAGGCAACTGACCAGAAAGGTCCCACCTGGGCCCCCTTTTCCCATGACCAGTGCCCCAGGACCAGAGGCGTTCTCCCATCCCATTAGCCCTGGACTGCTGCCTGCAGCCTGCCAGCCTACGACCACCCTCGGGGAGTGCATGGGCTCTGGGCAGATTTTAGGATGGTCTGCTGTTCTGTCAGAAAGAGGTTGCGCTGGCAGTTCTTGAGGGGCGTTTCAGCTTCTTGCAAGCATGAACAGTTACAGGGGAACATTAAAACAGGGCTTTTAGCACCTGCATCTGACGACTGTGGGTCAGTACCTCAGCTTCTGAGACTTCCAATGACGCGGTTTCTGTCAAAGGCGGTCCTCAGCACCTTCCATTTTTAAAGACAAATGCACTTTTCTTCTAAGCAAAAATCATCCAAAATTGTTTAAATCTCTCTTAGAATTAAGGAAGAAAAAAAAAAAAGTAGAAAGAAGAAAATTGCCTCAAAAAAGCAAGGAAAAAACCCCACAATTTTTTTTCTACATATGCCCTATAAATTTCTTGTTGTAGTATGAAGCATTTAAAATCAAACAACATATACCATAATCAGAGTACAGTTCATGGGAAGGAGCATATTCAGCTTTATATTACTGGAGCTATACTTAAGTCATGCAGTAATAGCCAAACTGATGTATTATTTTATCAGAAGAAAGTTACTAAAGTGAAGTGAAAAGCTTGGGTTTTTTATACATGTATTTTTACATAGTTTATAGGTGGTAGGAGATTAGGGTGGATTTAAGTAGTTCCACTAAAACAGTTCAACTATAAAGCTTGAGCACAGACGTGTAAGAGGCATGAAACTATTCTATGTTTTATTGCCTTAGTTGCAATGAACATTATGTTTACAGCTTTCTTTTGAATGTATGTTAAAATGATACTGAACAGAAGCTGGCAAAACAGAAACCTTAGTCTTTAGCTCTTGTGGTTTCCAGGGCAATTAAAAAAAAAAAAACAACAACCAAACAAAAGCAAAACAAAACCAAACCCCAAAACAAACAAAACCCACAAATAAACAAAAAGGAAAATAAAAGCGAAATAAAAGAGAATTATGAGTTGTAACAAAAGCCTTGGAACGGATATAAACTCCAAGTTAATGATACCCTGTAATCTGATCCTGAGCAGACATAGACAGCTGTTCTCAGAGCGAGAATGAACCGTGCACATTTACAGATCACTGATTACCAGAACTTGATCCTGGTGGGCACAGACAAGTCCTAACACTCTTTGAAATAGCTCTGGCAGTATTAAATAACAAGGATCTCTTATCATGTGATTACCTGTGTGTAAAATTCCTATTTATCTTCATTATGCTGCTACTTTTCTCAGAGATGAAGTTGGGAAAGGTTTGTCATTTTTGATACTACACCTGTTGCTTTAATGCTTCGTGCTTCTTTGATAGAAGAACAGATTCTGTGGGGTCAGGTTGCAGAGAGAAGAGAACTGCCCTGGGCACAGGCATGGCCCTGATGCCTCCTGTGGTGCTCACTGGGGCAACAGTGACTCCACCCAAAACACACAGAAGGATTTCTTCTTGATTTATGACAATAGTCACTATTTATTGGGGGTGGAGGTGAAGAAATATGGTCCCATGCAAAAAGAGTACAAGCAAAGATGTTCAGTTTCAAGCAGTGGGGGATAGTAGGAAGATCAACAGCAGTAGCAATACCAATTATGTTATGGATGATTCAGCAGGCTTTATTTATATATTTAGCTTCTGCAATTCCTTGGTGACATTTCAAGTGCTTAGCTCATCCTGTGCAATCTGAACATCTAATTTATGTTTAGCAAATAAGGTAACTGCTAAATACATGCATCCATTTGCAATGTAGTTTGCCTTGCCCTCTCCTTGAAAACAATAATAATGTAAAGGTAACAGCATTGACCCTTTGCATAACAGCAAGAGATGTTTGTGTGATGTTGAACTGAGAGGCTTTATTTATGGCTGGGCTTCATTTGAGGACTCAACTTGTAAAATACTGCTAAATGTAAAGTGATCTTGCAAGACAACAGGGATTCCAGTCATTCCAAATATTCAGGGATGAAGGAAATATTCAGGGACAAGGGATGGAAAACTCAGCACTGAAAAGCTTTTTATCTCACTTTCTAAAGAGTGACTAACTAATCTCTGTAAAACATTACCCATTACAAATTTTCTTTTAAAAAAAGAAGTGTGACTTTAAATTAGTGAGCTTTCCAAATACTTTTCTTCTCCTATATTTTCACATGAATTATTTTGCAACATTTTTTGTCTCTAAGTCACCAGCTTGATCCTGTATACAAGTGAACTTTTCCTGTCCCAGAGTAGGTAAAAGCTGTGTGCCTATGCAACAGTGAACAGTAAAAATGAGCTCATTTGCAGCATCACCCACTGGTCCCTGAATCACCACTTCCCTCCAATTTGGATGAGCAAAATGAGCAATACCTGTACTGACATTCTTGCATAATGGATTGTTTAAACCATAAAAATTAAAGTAATTATGCTTGAAGTCAAATCTGTACAACACATTATGAACATGTTATTCTGTTATCTGTTTTTCACTATGAGAGGTTCAAGATTTTAAATAATTTTTAATAAGGAGGTAGAAAATTCTTTTTCTGAGTTTATTTGTCCTCATTTGCATTTTCTTGAGAACATTTTCTTAAATTTTCAGTGTTTCTTTTTATAAATCATGTGTGAAACAAGTTGTTTTTTTCTGATCAGATGGGCAGAGGGAACAAAATAAGTTTTCTGGAAGACATTATTTTTCTGTGGCTCACTAGTCCATTTTTGGAAGAAATTTGGAAATATTGCTACCAGATTTTGGACTCGTACTGCAGCATAAAGAAGTAGCGGTTATGCTACTGACCAGAACCCTCATTTTAGGTTCTTTTACCACATCTCTCACAAGGTAGCAAGTTGCATACATCATCCAGCCACTTCTAGGAAATGAATGCAATCTTGTCCCATGAGCTGTTCCTGCTGGGTGGAGAATGTCAGATGGCTTTATATGCCTAATAATTTATGCTCTGAAATGAAGGATTTTATTTCTTTGGTTTTTATGCTAGTGTTGATTTCATAAACAATTTCAAAGTACTGTCTTAGTTATTGCTAACATAATCCTATCATACAAAGTTAAGGGAACCTCCTAACAGTCCATAGGTATAGCTTGGGGTTCCTCCTGATGGAATCTACTAGCTTATATTCAATATTCTTCCTAAGATATTTCTTTCTTTCTTCCTCTAAGGTACTAATGAAGTAGCATTTCAATAATGTTTTTCTGCAGTCTTTAAAGAAAATCACCTTTTCTGTGAAGACACAAACTTTGGGGTTGCTTACATTTGCCTGGAGGCCCTTTCCAGTTAGGGAATGCAACCCAGGTGAAGTGTTCAGTTGCCTATTTATGATGAAATCCATTGGGCTTCTTCTTAGACCTCTGAAGTTAGGCAGTTATTCTCTGCCAGTCATTTAGGCCCTTTAATAGACAATAGGGAGAGGCAGACACTTCCAGAAGGTGATTTATTCCATCCTAAACCAGCTGTTTAAGATAGAAAAGATGAATTATGCTGTGAAGGTCCTATCTCTTCTCAATGACTAGAGCAGTCTGAAAGTCATTTGTTCCTAGGATCCGTACAACACGACCACAAAGTATGCTCTGTCATCAATTTGAGAAAAAAAGAGTCATTGAAAATGATGTGACTGGGGTGAACAGAAAGTATAGCTAGGCTTTTCAAATCATACATAAGGAATATTTAAGCTGTAGTCAATGAGGTACTTCAGAAAACGGCAACTGGAATCTAATTCCAAGGGCAGACAATGGTGGGGAGAGCTCAGCACTGAGCTGACAGAAGTTGAACCTTTGGTTGTTAGAAGTACGGTTTTCTCTTTCTGATCACTCTAATTTTACACCTTATATCCTGAAGAGAGGCAGTTAATTTTTGTACTTCCCTCATGAGCCACAGCTCATTCAGGAAAATCTCCAAGAAACGGCAGAACTAGAAAATGCAAAGAATACTCTGACAAATTGAAATGCTTCTCTGTCCTCTTTGCATGGCATAATCACCGCTTTTTAACTACTGGTTTTGGAGAACCATCTAAAACCGTATGGAGTAAGCAGTGACCAAAAGGGCAGATGTGCTTATAACCAATCAGTTCCTCATTTGCTCAGACTATAAAAAAGAAAGAAACTGAAAATAGAAGCCAGGAAGAGGATTTTTGATCCACGCTGAGCCTCAGTGGGACTGAGCATCACAGACAAAAGACATTTTCTCAGGCATAGGAGTGGAAACTGTACTAGCTGAGCCAGGGGAAAGAGAACCTACTTCAGCAGAGACCTCCCATCTGGGGGTGGCCACCAAGGCAGATACCCAAAGGATGCTGGGAGTCAGTTCCCAGGCATGGATGGAATATCCTGTGAGTAAAGGCAGGGTGAAAGGGCAAACTTAATATTTGTATGATGAACAAGTATTTTTTGATTCTACTTAGATAATTCACTCTCGTTCTTATTAAACCAACCAGCTCTGATTGAATCATATTATTTTAAGAGAGTAGAGATCATCCAGCATGGATGATGCCATTTGGGGTAGGTATCCTTAGTGTTACACAGAAAATACATTACTCACTCACTTGGGGGAGTATCTTTCAACATGATTGTAATCCAATTATCAGATCTAAACATTGTCAGTGAAGTTGCTTGAGATGAAAGAGAGAAGTTTTTAGATGCCATAAAAATATTTAATTTCTGATTCTTGAGGCAGAAGAGACTTTTTAAAAATCTTTGGTGTTGGCTTTAGTGAAGTAGAAGATATCGATGTGTCCTAACCATATGATTTCAAACACAGGAATAACAAAATAGCTGTGAAATGCCTCTAAAGATAAAAGAAAAGTGATGCATTTAGTATATCTAATCAATATAGATATATTATAGTATATATAATATAGATATATTATAGTATATATAATCAATCTAATCACTAGGTCTAAATCAGTCTACAGACTCCAAGAGCAATATCCAACTCTCACTGTGGCAGTCATACAGAATACATGAGAAAGTGGCATGCAGAAGACTCAATTTTATTCTGTTACTGATGCAGGGAATGTCCAGGCTGTGTATATACCACCTGGAGAAAAATATGTTCTTTCTCTAAAATGTTCTGCATAAGAGGGTTTGTCCTGTCCTGCTCCATCTTCAGCCTGGCTGCCTCTGCAGAAAACATCCAGTGCTACAGAAAAGGATGAGCTGAATTTAGTCTGTTTCAGGGTAAAACCCTGAAACCATGCCAAACAGCCCTCTTCGGCTTCTGGATGTACTTGGCAAGTGCAAGTGAGGGGTCAAATTCATCTGACCTAAATCTGGTGGTTACGGTCTGGATGCATTTGCACAAGATAGTCTCAATTTACAAGAAATGCAGAGGAACAGGCCTTTTAGAGAGAATGTTTTTAAAACTTTGAAATGAAGCATGTATTTGTTCCACTGCTGTTAATGGCATTGGTGACCACAACAATATAAACATTAATATTTAATCTGAAGTCTTTCCTTTCCCACTTGCAGTACCACAAAACCTGTGGAACAAGAATACAACTTTTGTCCCATAGATGTGTGTTAGACCTTTCTCTAGCATCAGTGCAAAGGAGCTAGAAAGCTACCTCAGAAGGATAACTGGTGATAACATTAATCTGTAAAATTCTCTGACCTTGAGTTAAAAACAGGGCAGCTTTTGGCCTGGTTATTTACCGTTCTAGAGAATTTTGTTGCAACACAGATTTTAGAGTATAAATGTAAGCTAGCATAAGCTTTCTGGAGATTCCTTTGTCTTTCACTGGGAGTCAAAGACTCTCTGCTCCCTAGATTGCTGACTGGTTTTGGATTGTTTCAAAGAGGGTCTGCAAGCAGAACATCTACCATCACTGACCTCTGGCACACTGTAGGAATACTCCAAACAAATAACTAACTTCTTCCTCTGTACTCCTCAAGCATTGGGCAGCCACACTGTGGCATCCTGTGTGCTTTCTTCCTTTGAGGGAAGCCTTGGAAGAGTGTCCTTCCACCTTGGAAGAGGTGTGAACAAGATGATACATTATGCTCCCTAGAACAAAGTCTCCCAAGCTTATGAAATAACTGGCCTTTTATCAATCTTGTAGAGAAATTAAAGTAATGGATGGAACTTTGCAATGCCAGGATGGTGTTTTTAATATTTAGATGCTATAATTGAAACCCTTGGCATTGCTACCCAAGAAAGCTAGGTGATAACTTCTCCAATTTCATTGATTTGACTATGAAGATATGTAAAAACAAGGAGCAAAAATGAGTCAAGATGCTGAAAACTCTCATAGTGTCTTTTTTAAACCACTATCCCTGTGCTTTAACCTATGCCCATTTGTCAATATCAAAATACCACTTGATCTCAAAAGGAACAGGAATAGCCCATAAAGGAATCTTTAGATCTGAATGAAAGCACAAACCACTGCATATTTTCAACTTTAGACCTATTGCAAGCCCATTGCAGAGTATCTGATAATGACATTTATATTTATATAGTCCATTGTTTTTCCTGTGCTGCAAACTTTCCACTTGACAGCTGTGTTTCCTGTTTCCCATTATGGAATTCTCCAAAGGGGGGTTCCTTCTGTTTTTCTTATGGTCAAAAGGAATTTCATAAGTACAAGTCAAGTTTCTTTTCAGTGCTACACGTGCAGAATGGAATCTGAAAGCTCACAGCGTAACCACCTCCAGCACGTACATAGTTAGTGTTACACATAATCCACATCTGGGTCACAAAATCTCTGAAAGGCTTCCAGGAATATTTAGACAGCCATAATGCAACACATTGCTGTATAAGGGAGAAATAGAGCTAACCTCAATGTCAAGGTTATAGCTTTTGAGAAACACAGCAGCTCCCCTTCAGAACTTTGAAGCTCACCTTCTGCATCCTGACTGCCATCAGTTTGAATATCATTAATATTTTCCTTTCCACTCAAGCCCGTAGACACATCTGAAAACAGTTTATATCCCAACTCACATTATGCTGTTGATATTTAAGTCCAAACTGTGTATAAAACTTGGTTCATATGTAACCCATATATTTTAATATGAGGGTCTGTCTTGGCACCTTTTTTTGCTACAATCAGCTCAGAACCCCAGGAGATAAAATATGATTGAAACTGAACTAGCAGGCAGTCTGCGTTACAGTATTCATTTCAGAGTTAAAACACATTTCTAGATTAGATCTGGGTTTGGCACTATGCTGCAGCACTGCCTTGTGTGTAATATAGTATCTATAAACTACTTTTTAACCACTGCTCACGGCATAGAACCCATAGTGATACAAATGCTATATGAAGCCCTTCAAAGTTTTCTTTTAAGCACATTTTATTTAAATAGTGGATTTAGGATGGTGCATTAAGGACAGAACATCAGACATTGCCTGCAGCCTTTAATCATACTAGATGTTGTAATTTCTTAACAAAATGGAAGGACTGAGTGTAAAGGAATGGTTCACTTTTGGCACATCTTCTCTTCATGCCACCATGTCTGCTTCACAAATGGTTTGTACCAAAGAATTCCTTCATTTTGTTGTTTTCAATCCCAAAAAGCGATCTAACCAGAAAAGATTATGTGGAACTGTGTTAATCTGCTCTGTCTTGCCACTGACTTTGAACCTTCTAGTCGCAAATTTGCCTTCTGGATTGCTTTTATTGCAGGTGACTCATTTTGTGTCACTGTTCATATATACCCACTGGTGAATAAATCATTGGTGTTCCTGTGTGTCCCCATACAGACACTTTTCTGCAGAAAAGATGAGATTCTCTCAGCAAGAGAGGTTTTGGGTTCAATCAGTGGTCAGGAAGGTGAGTGTTCTGTTTAAAGAGAAAATGCAGTAGTTCTTCATCCTCTGTCCATCTGTGTGCACCTCTGCTGTTGTCAGGCTTGCACAATAGCCTGTAATGAAAGAAGAAAGATATGGCCCTTGAGAGGGCCTTGAGAGGCCCTTGAGAGAGGGGCCTCTCTCTCCCTACAGGCTACAGAAGAGCCTAAATAAGTATCCTAGATGAGACATCTACCTTGTAGATTGCTGAAGCTGGGCAAGTTGATTCCCCACACATATTTTCTTATATGCAGTCTTTTCTTCCTTTCCCTCTCCCATTGTATGCCAAAAGGTGAAAATACTTCATGAGGGAAGAGGAAGAAAACACTTTGGAGGTTGTTTACTCTCTCTAGTGTGAGAAGATACACTGTGATATCAGATGATGATACATTATGATATCAGAGATGTGCTCTCTGCTTCATAGTGGCTTGGACAAGGTAGCGGTGATGTCAGTGTTTACTTATTTATTTTGCTTCTTGCTAAGCTTTGTGTATTGTTAGTGTCCCTGACACTGACTACTCCTTCAGCAGATGCATTTTCAGAATATTTTCTTTTCTGAATCTTCTTTTTTTCCCTCTTCCTTTGTGTAAAGGATATGTACTGGCTTTGTGGAATCCCTGTAGCAAGTTGTGAATGATGTATGAACCGAAAAATCTTTGCGTGGTACACAGTAGGAATACAGAAAGTGCTGTGCAGTCACTGCTGTGCTATGCTTTTTTTCTATATATACAGACACACGGTAGTCATCTCATATTCATTTTGACAAGCCCTTTGTGTCCAGACACCTTGGGATGGGATGGCTTGTGTACCATTGGCCTGCACTGGATTATATATCAGAGAGATTTTTGTGTGTAATTGTTCCCTGTGCTGTGCTTAAAAGAAACTGGTGTCTTCTGCTTTTGTTAATATGCCAGCTTGAGTTTCCTCCTCAGTTCATATTTCAGGCAGCAAGTATACCTGGGAAGCATTGCTAAGATGTCTGTATTTTGCAAATGTGTGCTCAGACATGGACTTGAATCCTAGACACTGAGCTACAAATTTAAGGACATGATCATTTTTTTAATTGGCAGGAACCCTGACTATTCCCTATTTACAGCCTATTGTGGATTCATTCAATTTATTTCCTTTGGGCATCCAGTCCAGCTTAGCTACTGGAAAGAATACAGAATACCCAGTAGAAATGCAAGTGCAAATCAGAGATTTTTCCTTTCCATTTTAATGACTACAAGATTCATACTCCTTCTCAGACGCCTGTTGCTAACTTAGATTTTTGATTTCCCATGCTGCCATACCTGAAAGAAACTGCTTTGCACTAGATATTCCTGCAAGATATGTGCCACCAGAGGAAATCTCGCCTCATTTCCCCCAATTATACAAGGGTGTCTTCCTAAAGTGGGATGACTGACTGTTTTTCCCTCTGTGGTCACACAGCACATTATTAATTGCTTAAACAAGTTGTTTGATTCCACCTGAATGAAGAGATTTCATTTTTATGAGCACTGAACAGTGAGATTACAAGTTAATTTTAGCTTTCCTGTAAGTTTAGGTTTCTGATTAATAAGTGTTGAAGTGAAAGCAAAGGCTGATTTTATTAAAAGTGTAGAGCTTGGAGAGGAAGCAGAGATGACTGACTAAAGTGCTAGGATCCTGGGTTACACTAAATAAATCACAACTGCTCAGAGCCTCGGTTTCCTAACTTAAAAACAGAGATACACCAGATAGTTCTTCAGTTCTGGAGACAGACAGGTGAACAGCACTGGACAAAAAGTATTATTGTGCATAAAGTATGAATAAAAGACAAACAGATGAGAATACAGGCTCCTGAGTGAGGAGCTGGACTTCTTCAGCTGAGACTTGTGAGATGTCAGGAGGCTGTTCTTACTATAACAATTAGTATAAAACTGGTAACTGGCAACTACTGTTTTGTTATGTTTTTAATCTCTAGTTCCCTCAAGTAAACCAGACAATTACAGTATGCCCAAAATAGTAGACTATGTACGAGGGGCTTTTCATGATTGCAAATAAAGAGTATTCTTGGCAATATTTCTTTTCTATTCATAGCAATCAGTATCTGAAGCCTACCCCCAAGTGTGTCATGTTTGTATTTCCCCATATTCATGCCTGGACAAATGAAGCTGATTCCTGAGCCTGTGAACACATTAAAACCATTGCCACATTCACTGCAACCTTGGCAGAAGTAAATTGGACCAAGGTGATACTCCTGGCCATGCTTTCAGCATAATTCCTTTCTTTTCACTACTACAGAACCCTGATGTGGTCATGCCCTAACCTTTCTTTGAGTCAGTTCTCCTGCTGAGGGAGTTAAACAGTGAAAAACGTTTCTGCACTTGCCTGAATTCAGCAGAGAGTGGCTAATGAGGCCTCCTGATCCCCTGTGCACTGGTGTGCATGGCCATGGCAGCTGCAGTTCTGCCTTGAGCCATGGGGACCCAAAGCCACCCTGCGCTCATCGCTCCATCCCAGTCTGTGTGGTGGGATGAGTGGCCAGGGCTCCCTCTGTGTCCAACACAGCCAGCACAGTCCCACCTGCACCCTGTAGTGGGGTCTGCTCCTTGCTCCTCAGGGATAGGCACCTGGCTGCCTCTCCAGGCATGCACATCTGCCTCAAATACCAGATGTTGTTTATTGGGCACCTTAAACCACCCAGGCAATATCTGCTGTGCCACGGGTGTGCCTTATGTGTATTTTTTGTAATGATATTATGGCATACTCTACATCTTTCATTTCCTTTTTTTTTTTTTTGCATTGTCTTATGCTCATAAAACAGTATACGATGCTCCCTACCAGCCAGATGATTACTCTTTGCCTCGAGAATAGATTATAAATTGTTTTGGGATGCTTGCAGGAAACCGCTGCAAAAATGTTTCCTTTTAATTAGAATGTTCTGGAAACTTACGATTTTTTGTTATCAAAATATGTTAAAATTGACTATGGTAGTATAGTCTGCATTTTGTTAATGGCCCTGAGGTTTTCTTGACATTCTACTTTTTAAGAGTTTAAGCTAATACATCCAAGTCTCTACCACTCAATTTTTACTCATAGATTGAAAAAAAACCCCAAGCTTTCCTGTTTTTTCAGTACACGATCAGTTTTTCAGCTTGAATGAATGTCTTGAATAAGCCCAAATGCAGAAAAAAACCTTCTCTGCACCTGTGGAGAAGCTACAGCTGGCAAAAGCAAACATTTTTCCAGGTGTTCAGTCACTGAAACTCTATTCCTGAATAGTGGGACTCTCTCAAAATTTCAAGAATAAATATGCTTAACTCAAGTATTATTGTTAATTTAACATGAAATGGCCTTAAGTTATTTCTGTAATCTTAGGCCTTTGTATAGGTTAACCTAATTTCAGGATTAATTTTAAATTATTTAAATATTTTAATGAGTCAGTATTAGGAACACCTAAATACAGACCCTTTTATTATTATTTCTGAGTACTAATTTTTGCACCCTTTGTCAGTAGAAGAAGTTGACTAGAAGTTTCGAACTGCTAAATCATATTGTGAGAGTAACTGTAATGTTAACTGCTATTTTTAATTTAAGAGGTCAAAAACTGTGATTACCAGATAAATTGTGCCCAGTAGGCAATTTTTTTAAAGAGTTTGTGTTCTTTATTCGAAATGTTTGAGCCCCCTGCTCCAAAACAAGGATCTGGTCAGTCCACTGCTTCTTGCTGGGCTGGTGCTTTCCTGAGTGGGATGGTCTTTTTGTCGCAGCTGGAAAATAGTGCTTCAAGGAGGGAATTAAAACTATCTATACTGAAATGACTTTCTGAGGTTGACATAGGGATAGCTACCTCACAATATAATATGCCGTCTTTGAAAACTGCTCAGTGTTACCATCAATGATGCTGTCGTGAGCAATCCTCATCGCCTCCCCTTTATTTTGTGAATCCATCTACTAAGAGGTGCTTTTTAAGAGGGCTGAGTCTCCTGTTTGCAGAGAAACAAAACATTGCTCTCTCTGCAGAGAGGAAGCAATCAGACTGAATCTGTGATACACAGTCATACACAAACACAGATTCAGCAAGGGAGAGCACACCAAAGGGATGTTCTGAGGCCATGTGTAGGGCTACTGTACAGCGTTTTGGCATTTTGATGTGTACTGAGCTGATAACAGGGTCCTGAGGGTGAGTTGTGCCACCCAGTCAGACCTTCAGTTCCAGAGTAGCACTGCCACAGCACAGCAGTGTGCCTTGAATGACCTGTGGTGGCTCTCACCCCACGCTTGTGTGTGCAATGCTTCCTTGCACTAGTCCACAGTGATTACTTACAGATATTTACTTTAGCACATGGCATATAGAACATTAAAAGGGTTTTGAAAATCTCTCAGTTTTTCAACTTCTGAAGGATTATTAACTTCAAAGTCTGAAGAAATGTCGGACTTCTATGCTTGGAAATGCCAGCAGCTTTTGCATATCCCTACCACAGTACCAAGCAACCCCCAGCAGAGACGAACGATTACTGCCTCCATGGCATAAGGATGGCTTTTGATCTCCTAACATATTGGAAATTACTTAAAGGTAAGCCATCTGCTAGCTGAGGAACAAAAATAGATTACATCACACCCTGCTAGAAAGATTGTGCTAAATCCTGTGTATCAAGCCTTTTAATAATTCTAAATTAAGTCAGCTAATAGGATTAGGTACACATCTTCCTTAGGCTTCTTTCACTAACTACTCACAAAATAACTTTTTTTTTGTGAAGATCTGTAAAATTCAGGCATGTTCCACTGTGAATAAAAGAATTCTTTCCAGAAGAAAACATTTCTTCAGATCATAATTGCTCTCCAAAACACTCACAATAGGAGATTGGGTCAGTGTATGGGGAGTGGGAGGAACCCAACCCCTTTATTTTTTGTTAGTATTAACTGCAGATGTTGGATTGCAACTGCTTACCTAGGATGCAACTTGTCACTAAAAGATTGTTCAGGAAACTGTTAAAAGTCTTTATTTTTTCCCTTTTTTTTTTTTTCCAAAGGAGTTGGCCACCCAAAAAAAGTGATTCAGACCAGTTCTGTTTACATTTAGAAGAAACTTTTTCTAGTATTCCTTGTGATTAGGAGAGCATAAACCTCATTATTTTGACTTTGAAACTGTCGGGGAAAAGATGCTCAGATGAAAATTCTCCCATGCTTCTTTCTACATCCTTCTGGTTCCTGGCAATCTGTAAATCATGGACTACAATAGCTGGAATTTATATCCAAGTCTTTGGGTTTAATAGTATTTAGCGGATATTTTCTTTCTTTAATTTGTGCAATTATTTTCCAAGCTTATTTATAGGTTTTGGTTCTGTAATGTACTTTGGCAATGAGTTTCACTATTCATGTTTATGCTGTATGGTAACTTCATTAAAAACTTTTGCACTCATAATTTTATAAGGGGGCCATTTACTGACTATTTTTCTTGCCAGAATTAAACAATTTGAAATCATGTTTGGATGCAAGATAATTTGGTCATGTACTACTTGGAACTTGTTTTTTATACTTCTTGCCATTAACTTTTATGAATTTATCAGACTAAGTTTTACTATCTATCAAAAACACATGAAAGAAAAATTATTTGTATTTTCCTTGCTTTTAGGTGATCTAGGATTTATTACTGAAGATTTTCAGTATGACAGAAGTCATGCTCATTACCATTAAGAAATTCTCCTTAGTTAACAAATATTTATGGCCTTATATGGATCAGTAGTTAACATACTCAACTGAAGTAGGTTGTATCTTCCTCTATGAGTAATTTATTTCACATCAAAGCAAAGTATCCTACCAAAAAATAAGGCAATAAGAATCTGGAAACATATCAGTTAGAGCTAAACTCTGAAGATGTGGTTTCTGAGCAATGCAAGAAAAGAAAATATGAAGGAATTGTGGTCCCATGCCATAAAAAACTTCTGGGCAGAAATTTGGGAAGTTCTGTTATCTCTGATACAGCTACAGTCACTGGAATTACTCTTGTGCTCAAAGTTAAGTATGTATTACTTTTCTATATGTGAACTCCAAAAGTATTACTCGTGTAATATCAGAGTTTGGAAAACTATGGTCCCAAACTTGTTGGTTATGGTTTTACACCTGTGTTTCGCACAAAAGAAGTATTTTCCATTTTTTATGTCAAATACACCATCATGTAGATGTTAGGACAAAAGCAAGATTGGCAAGTACAAAATTGTGTTAAAACAGTAATAAGAATCCCCCTTCAACTTCTGTGTCCTGGAATTTGAGTATTTCTGGAAGTTCAGTTCTGTAGAACTGGGGAGGTTGACTGCCCAGGGAAAGTGAAGTGCCTTACACTTCATTAAAATGGAAACTGAAGCTCAACAGAGTATTACAGATATTTGAAGATGAGATATCCAGGATAATACCTCTTGTTGCCTGGGAAAATGTACAGTTATCTTTGCAACAAGCAAAACGCACAGTTCTGGATTTTGTTGATATTGGACTCTCATGCAGCAGACACCACACAAGTATTTATTGCAAAGCTGAATGTTCCATTTATATGTAAACTAAGTTAAGCTAGAGAGAGCTGAGGAGCAAACTTCACTGCAACTCCGCCAATATGTTAATCCTGGCCTTCAGACATCCCTTTCTGTCATTGAAGAGTAGTTTCTTTTCCATGTCCTTGCAGTCCTTGCCTTTTCTAATGTGAAACTGCCAACAGTATTTCTGTAAAAGCTCCTGAAAAGGAAAGGGGAACTGACTTTGGGGTTACTGTACAAACAGTAATTCTCATATCTTCCATCCATCAGCTGCCTACCCCAAGGAGAGGTTTAGAGTCCTCAAACACACCAGTTTACAAACCTTCCAGTTTAGAACACATATCAACACTAAATAATTTAAAAATAAAAGAATGATTTTATTACTTCAGATCAAATATCTTGTAGCCCTTTTCCATGTTTTCTGCTTCCAGCAGTGGATGTAAACATGTAGCCATGAAAAAATGAGTAAGTCAGGCCTGTACGGTACTTTGCACTAAGACTTACATCCAGCTTTCAACCGTTTCCAGCTCCATTTGCCTGCATTGCATGCCCACTACATCTGGCACTGGAAGAGTCTGCAAAGAAGCATTTCCTATCTAGCTCTTGATGCCACTGATAATTTCGTAGATTTAACTTCTTTTCCAGACCTCATCACCAAGAACCTTGTTCAGATCTATAGCAACTATTTTAAAATGAGAAAAAAATTTACAGAGTCTTATGACATTGAAAGATCATGGCTTTATAGAGTGGCATAGTCATGCTCTCCATTCTAATCCTTTCCAAAAAATTCTTAATGTTTGACTTAATTTTTTGACCATTAAGCAATGTTTGTATGACCTTTCATAGTTACACGCCTTTGCACATAGATCTCGCTCCTGAGTGGTGAGATCATCTCAGAGCCCAAAATTTTCTAGATCAAATTAGAATTTTCCTACCATTTTATTGCCCAGTTGCTTAGTGAGACCTCTGCATTTGGGCCTTGTCCTTTGATGTTCTGGGTAAGTAAGTATGATTAGGAAGCTCAACCCGAATGCTCACCCCTTTTGAAGGCCATTTTAAATATATGTCTCAGTTTGAGACAATTTGGAGGGGTGGAGACCTCAGACAGAAACCTCCCCCCTCAGATTAAATATCCCTGGTTTCTCCAAGAGAGAGAGAGAGATCAAATACACCTGGATGTAAGAGTAAATAATTTTTTACCAAGAAGAAATGCTCATAACAACACTGATAAGACTGGGTGAGGAGAAACTTCCTAAGCCCTGTCCAACAGACTAAATCAAGGTAGTGCCTGGCCTCCCCTACCCGTAAAAAACCCCTCCATCTGGTTCACCTTTCCCATGCCCAGAAAGCCTGAAAGGAAGAGTTGGAGATTCAGCACTGGCAGGAAATGGCAGCTAGCTGGGATTCGATGCTTGCATGGCACTGGAGTGAGGCTGCAGTGCTAGGACAGACAGTTGGAGCAGGCCTGTGGACTCCTCAGGTGACTGGAAGGATCCATAAGACACCTGTTGGATTCAGCTATGAGGTTGTTGCGATTTCGATGTTTGTTGGTCACAGCAGTGGTTGTAATCCTGCTGAAGTGGTAGTCACAGTCCAGATCCATTGAAGTGGTGGTGGAAGCTCCAGGTGGTGAGGAAAGAAAAGACAGTGTCGTGTGAAGTCTGAGTGTGGTCTTTTATTAGGCTTAGGCTAGGTGGGAATGTACCCAGTACCTCTCCTGGTGCATTGAGTTCTACAGTGGATGATGTAATACTGGGTCATGGGGCATTTGTGGAGTTTTGACACCTTCTAAGATGTTGCAGCTGCCTGTTATGTCAGCACAGGTGGATCCATTATGGTCCATCAGCAGAGATGAATATCTTAGGCTATGTGTGAATTGTCCTGATGCTTCCCTGGAGGTGAGTTATCACAGCTGCCTCATTTGTGTAAGGACAAAGAAACTCCATCCTGCCTAGCAGGATTTGCCTCTCTCCTTATCTTCTTCAACACCCAGCTTGTAGTCTGAGATGGCAGGTGTGCTCACCTTCAGCACTTGGGTGGCCACTCTGCACGTTGTTAGTAAAACACCCAGCTGATTGAGCCATTAGCACCAATATTCTAGTCTCTTACAGCAGGTGGTCGAATGTTTGAGTCATTAGCCACTAGAAGTTCAGTCTCTGTAAAGAAGGCAAAACAACAAAAAGCCAAAATGGTGTATTTGGAGAAAAGAGGAAAGAAAAGGTGGATACCAGAATTTGTGTTCAACCCAGGGCAACATGTTGAACAGTCCTGCAGAATTCTTCTGGTGAGTTCACTTCAGTGTGAAATTAAACATTTACTCCTACCCTCTGTTTTCTGTCTTTCATTCAGCTATTCATCTAAACAAAATTATCCTTTAAACATCCCCCAGATGTTTAGCTTTCTTAAAATCTTTACTGAGGCATTTTGTAAAAAGCTTTTTTGGAAATCCAAGTAGACTGTACCTACTGGGTCACTCTTATCTACATGGGTTTTTTTTATTTTTTTAAAGAACTCTACATTTATGAAGCAATACTTCCATGGACAAAGACATGGAGTAGTTCCAGATGTGCATTATTTTTATTCTTATTAAACATGCTACTGATGTACTCTATATAGACGTCAATCTTATAGGCCTGCAGATCCTTAGATCTTCCCTGGAAAAATTCCTAAAAATTGGCATCCTCTTTGGCGCTCTTCAGTCCTGCTGCTAAGGCAATTTCAGGCAAGAAATTACACACCCCCACGAATAATTCCACTATTACATCCTTGCATCGTCCTAGAACCACAAGCTGAATAACATCTGCTCTTGGCAATTGTTTTTTGTGTTCAATTGACCATTTGTTCCTGATCCTTTTTCGCAGTAATTTCAATTTCAAGGAGATGGTCTACTCACTTCCCTCTTCCCCTAAAAAAAAAAACCCCAAACCAAACAAAAAACCAACCAACCAAAACCAAAAACCTGCAGAGTGGAAATATCCTTAGTTTCTTCCATAGTGAACACTGATGCAAATAATTAATTTTTCTGAAGTGATCTTCTTCTGTATCATGATCAACAAGTAGTCCTGCAGAGTTCCAGAAAGCCTGACTCTTTAAAACATATTTTTAATAGTTTTGCTGGCCTTACTGAATTTTTATATTTGAAATTCCAGACTTTATTATTGTATTTTCTTTCTTTAGATATTACTTCGTTTTTTTGAAAAAGGATGCCCTCATGCTATATAAAGCAGTGATTTTCCAACTATGTTGATTGATACACTCAGCTGGAATTAGGCACAATCAGAATCTTACAAAAACTAGTTTTGCACAGAAAACAGCTGAAAAAATAATTCAGGCCTATATCCATGCCAAAAGACAGATAGGCTATTTTTGAACAATATTCTTTTCATCCCATCTTGTTGAAGATATTAATTTTCTCAGAGCATTTTGGAAGCATATTCTAAGTGGCAGAACACATTTCAGAAGAGAAGTCTCATGTACAGTCTCATCACCTGTCTCTTTCTCTGCTACATGTTACGGGACAACTCAATAATATACATATATGCATTTTAGTACTTCAGCAGGACTCAGCTGTTCCCCTTATACACTGAATACTGCCAAGCTACAGAGCCATACTGACTATCCTTATAACTCAAACAATCAACATAAACTAGAACTCTGGCAAAAAAGAAACGTGTTTTTGTTTTTTCCTCAGTCCATAAGACACTGTAACTTAGTCTTTAAGAAACACATTGAGAGGTATGGATTCAAATTCACCATGACCACAGTGAGAACACAGCCATGAGCTCTCAGCTTGAAACTATCTCGTGCAGAGTCCGCAGACAAAAAGAGATACTAAAATAATCTTTTGTTCAGACACCCATCTTTAGAGACGTAGATAGTTAAGACAGAAGCAGTTTAAATGCAGGTCTTCTGAAGATGTTCAGGGTCCAAGACTCTGCTGCAGGGTGTGGCCAGCCTTTATGCGCTGCCTCCCAGATTCTGGCAATCTCCTCTGAGGTACCGAGGGGAGAATTGGAACCTCTCATTCAAAAGTTAAAATTCTGTTATGTGGATGTCTTTGAATTTAGGTCAAAGGGCTGAATCAACAAAGAGATTTATATTCCTGACTGATACATAGGCACCTAAATCCAATGTTTCTATTTTACTGAGACTCTCAAAACTCTGACTGAATTGCTGCCTTCCATTTTAACTCATCCTTACTTTCAGGTTTTACATCACCTAAACTTAAACATTTGCAATGTAGATGTTTACATCTGAATTAGTCATCCTCAGTTCATCTTAAGCTCAGCAGAGAGAAAAAAGAGTTTCTGAGAAATGATTCATCTGACTCACTTTAGAGGTCTACAGTACATCCCATGGACTACAGAGCCAGCCCACAGTGACCGCTCAGATGTGCCTGCAAGCGCAGTAGGTGATTGAGTTTAGAGAGATGAATTGAAACCCCAGTGTCAGAGGAGCTACAGATCATTTGTACGCTCCATAAAGCCATAAACCACCTGTGCATAGTAAATGTGAGCTATTTTAAACCTCAAAGGAAATTCACGTTGCACATTGAAAAAAGCTAACAGCGAGCCTGCGAACAGTTGCGGTAGCTGACACGCAGGGAATAAGCAAGTTGCTCTGTGTGGTATGTATGCAAAATGGCCAAAGACCTCCTGTGCTAGAGCTACACAGAGCCCTCATCACCTCCATGCCTGACCAAGCTACTGTCATTGGACATGACCTTCTCTCCCCCAAATGTGCCAGCACACCAATCTCAATTTACGCAGTGTTTTTCTTGGATATCCTGAACAGAAATGTATACCTGAAGCTTCAGAATGCTCAAAATTTAAGCACTAAAATTTTCATGTCCCACTAGCCATAGATATAGTGAATTTCAGTATAAAATGTTCCTACATCTTTAATCTTTAAGTGTGAGAATTTAGTGTTGAATTAATCCTAATTAGACCTCATAGCTCATAGTGTATCTATTTCTTTTTCATGAGAGAAAAAGATGGTCGATGTCCTTTTAACAATAGGTTCTGGAATACTCTGACTTCAATGTGAACTGTGGCAAGGCAAAAAGGACTGGGTGTCCTGAAAACTGTTTAGAAGTCGGACTTACTACACTAAGGTATGAATAGGAGAATTTGATGAAGCTAAAGGAATAACTGGAATGGTCAAAATGATCTGTAGTGTAAAAAAGAGCGTGAAGTCTACACCTAAAATGTAAAAAGTAGACAGGATGCAATATTTAACTTACATATCATCATTCAAGAGTGATACTGATAATCCTTAATTATTAAGTTAGGAAGCAACATTTATATGATCACTGGAAAGCACTGGAAATTTTTATTACCTTTAACTAAAACAAGCTCAAAGCCATTTGTGAAACCATAGGTTAACAGATTTTTTTCATGCTTGAGTGAGTGGCTTCAATTCAAAACTAAGGTATCAGCAAACCCAGAAATTATAGAAGTAATTCTCTGAAAACGTGCCATTTTAACTGGAGAAAACCTGGATGTTGATATTCATCCTTCAAGTACATGAAAAATTTCTCTATCCTATATCTCCTACCTCTGGAAGTTCATTGTGAGAAATACAGATCACTAATGCCTTTTAATAATAAATTGACTTTTCTTTCTGAGCTACCTTTTGAAGTGGCCGTCTCAAATGATTCTTATCCATGTTATACTTGACAAGCTTGAACAAGATGATGGCAGGCAGCTAGTGCCATATTCGCTACAGAAGGGAAAGATTCCCAGTAGTGGTTTATGAGAGAAAAGGTTGTTATGCTGTATTTGTTATTTGTCTTAATTCTTCACTGAGGGAGGAATTAATGTATTTTTTAACATAAATGTTATTAATTGTATGTATCTACAGCTCTCTCTAGTGACACAAAGCTCATAAAAACTGTAGCTTGGAACATTTAGTGGCTGTCTGTTATTCTTTAAGTAATGTAAATTACTTGATCTTCTTGTTTTAATCCACTTATTTCACATATCTTGGTAGCTATGGCCAAAACATGCTCTATTGGATGATTACACATTCAGTACTCCTGATGATGTCAACACAGATTGTTACAAACCAAACACTGTAAGATTTGGTCTCTATCCAGGAAGTATTGCTGGGTTTATAACTCATTATCACAGTTCATTTTTGATTCTGCCACAATTAAAGGCAAGGTCTTCTATACAGTGCTTCTATACAGAGCCTTTCTTGCAGCCTGTGGTCCACATCTCATAACAAGGTCTATGGCCCATCTGGTACCTGGAAGTGGCACTGATCTTTGCAAGAATAAAAGGCTTCTATGAAGTGGATTCTCACCTGGCCTGGAAATGACTGTTTACAGTCGCATTCATTAATGGTTTTGTTATTGACAGCATTTATCTTTAGCAGAGTCACAGAATTAGCTTCATTTCTTCATGCCCTGACAGAAATTTATTAAATGCAGTCTCTGAAGCACTTAAACAAACCTTAAAGTACTTGGCAGCACTGTTGACTTTTTAAAAACTTCTCCATGCAGTTCAGCATTGATATATGTTCCTTTCGTATCAACTAATGTCAGCACATCCAAGTATCCCTCCAGAAGAGTTGGCCAAACAGCCAGACTGAATCACAAGCCATGGGTACTGCATAGCTTACATATGGGTGTGTAGGTGCTACCCCTATTTAGATTCATTTGCTCTCAACTGCTTTTCTTTTTTGCCCCAAGACAAAACCACATGCTAACTGCTGAAGCTCTCATGCCTTTTGACCTTGCCAAGCTTTGTTAGAACATCTTATCTTTACACAATACCCACAAGCATGCATAGGATACTAGAATCAGTGTACCAGAAACTCAGTGCAGTTTTGAGTCACAGCACCATACGCTAAGAAGATGTGACATGTATTTCCATATCAAAACAAGAAAAACCTTTCTTTCCCCTCTTCACTGATGCATAACATCCCAAAAGGCAAGCATGGCCTTCAGCTAACACAGATCAATTTTCTTTCAGCTTCAATCACCATTTAATTACTGTTGACTTCTTTAACCTTTTTCTCTTCCTTTATGGATTAGATTCCTTTTTACTCCATTGCCATTTGCTTTCTCTGTGACATAATCAAACTTAAAATAGTGTGATAAAATTTCACGTTTTTCTTCTCCCTTCCTACCATTTATGTTCAATTTACTTCAAAAACCAAATCATTTCTTGAGGAGAAAAGTATTTTTAATGAATCAACTTTTAACTTTATCTCTCTCCATTTGCTTTAAGCAAGTAATTGTTCAGATGACTGCATGGCATGCTGAGTAATAGCACTAGCTTTTCAGCTCTTAATATTTCAGGAGACAAACACCCACATGGCAATATATTTTGGATGCAATGAGCTTTGTTGACTCAGTTTCTTCTTCAGCAATTATTTAACATGTCACTAACTCGGAGCCCAGATAGAAATAGTTCAGTTTTTTATCAGAAGGAAACCATTGCTCAGTAGATCAGAAAAGGAATGATTTTTCTACTAACGGCTATAAAGCAAGCAGAACATTGGGCAGAGATCCTCCTAGCCAAATAAGAGTATTCATTCCTTCTTGTCGTGGTGTATTCTGTTCATCTGTTTCTATGTTTATATGCCCTAGCTTTGGACTGTTCTAGAACTGTGTCCAGTGTAACCCTACCCTCACTCCTCCCATTCTCCCCACATATGGACCCAAACCCCTCCCTGCTCTGACCTAAGGGCAGGACCCTGCCCCAAACCACTCCTACCCCTCCTAAACCACTCCCACCTCCCCTTCCCATTGGCCATCCCCTAATCCCCTCCCAGAAACCTGGACCCCCTTATAAACCCATGCAGACAGGAAGTCAGATCAGATCCTGTTCTGGACTTCCATGGGGTTTGATCTCTTCTGGAGCCTCACAGCAACAGAGAATCAATAAACCATATGTGTCCACCATGAGGTTCTCCGTGCAACCTTTTTACCCTTCGTTGATGCTTTCCTGGACTGACTGAGCTAGCAGGACCAAGAACCAAACCAGGAATTGCATCACCTTGTCACTTATTCGTTCTGATTCGTCACTGATTCGCTGGATCAGATGCATGTATGTATGTGTCACTGTCCATGAACTGGTGCAATCCAGGACAGAATATGGCCCCCTACATCTTTTAAAGTGATCTCTTTAAAACACCTAAAATTGAATATTCAATGAGCAAAGTCTGTTTTCTAAAACCTGAAATTTTTTAGGACTCAGAGGTGCACTTGTAACCATGTCTTGGTGTAGATGCAAACACTTAATATCCCCTTTACAGGGCAATAGTAGCTCCAAGGAGTTAGGCACTAAGCTGTGGAGCAGAACCATTTATTTGTTTAATTTTGGGACTCAAAGGAAAGAGTGGGTCTGTAATTACTGCCATACACAGTGTAACTGCTCGTGAATTCGTTACCATATATTTTGTTTTGAGATCTTTTTTTTTCCAAAACATTTGTCCTTGAACTTCTAATTAACTTGGAGCAATCGAGTTACAAGAACTACAGAGCATAAGATTTTAGAGAAGATGCTCTAAGGTATGTATCATTATTGACAGTAACTTTGATCCTTATGAATCCTCTACACATCACAATTAACAGATAGCTTCATAAAAATAGCTTTATCTCATGGGATCTTATCACTGATGTCCATTCAAGCTATTTCTTTTGTTTCGCTACATCCCTTGTGTGGGATGTCATAAGTATTTGTGTCTTCTTATACATCCAATGAGTAAGAATGAGGTCAGTCCTTGAGGGCAAAACAGGACATAGAAAAGTACCGATTCTTATTTATTTTACATACTATTTATCTGGGTTTTTTAAAAAATAATTAAACAATTGTCTTTTTATGTTAATAATATATTACTTCACAGAAGTAGGCTGTTATTAATTAACTGGAAAAATGCAGTTTATTTTTTGATTCAGTTACAGTAAAGTAAATTAAGGAAATACCTTTAAAATAATGGTACTAAGGGGAGAGCATGGAGAATAACAATAAAACACATCAAATACAGATGAGAAAACACAAAATATAATCCTTTTGGGCCACCTAGTCTCTTCTTTCAGCCACCATTGAATTGTTTTGTGTGCTCCTGCACTCTGTATACTGTATGTTTAGATATACATATGTATATTTATCGCAGATGATGTAGCTTTCAGATAATTTAGAGGATGAGCTTATTCTGAAGCACTGTGACTGACCTCATTTAATAACTGGAATAACTTGTAATTGCAATCTGACTGGTTTTAATGATCTGGAAAACACCATGCATGACCCATGACATATCATATTAAAACAGTAATTTTCAAATATACATTTGTTTATGGATATTAGACATTAAGACAAAATGTACATATCTGAGTTTAAGAACATCAATAAAAAGATCTGCCTACAATATTTCCAGACATGACAGAATGGCCTTTAAAAAAGCCATCAATTTTAACAAAAACAGTTAGAATTTGTCAAACTGTCTTATAAATTTTAGACCTTTCTGCAGTGAGTCATTTATTTATATAACTTGATCATACCATCCACAGCTATAAAAAATGTAGTAAATCAGATTTTCTGCCGTTTAATTTCACTCCTTCCTCTCATACATATTTCAGCACAACTGGAAAGGACATCTATTGTTTATATATTTTAGAAATAATTGTAAAGAGAAGCTTCTTAGATTAGCATTGGAAAATGTTAAGTAAATTACTATCAGTCTTGAAGGATTTTATCCTCAAAGGTTCTGGATTTAATGTATATACGTAAAGTACAATGTAATGTAATACAATATTCTTATGTACTATAGCACCGTCCAGATTCAGTAAGCAATGACCCTAAATTCTGGGATTTTTACAGGTTTCTTAGGAATTTTTGCAAAAATTTAACAGATTATTTTGACATTTCAGCTAAAATGCTTTTATTGTGTTTTAAAACAATTTTATTCTTAAAAACATGTATGAAACCTTCCAAAATGAAGATTTTAAAAGAAACTAAAAAATAAAAGCTCGGAATTTTGGGAAAAAGTCAGGAATGAGCTAAAGCAAATAACTGGATCTGCCTGTGTTTATGTAGCTTATAAAATGAGCAAATTAAAAAAAAAAAACAACATGACTAACGTAAAAGATTGTAACAAAATTTAATGGTGCCAATTAAATCTCTGCATGATGCATTTAGTTGTCTGGTACAGACCAGGCAGTTATTCAAAGCAATCAGACAGCAAATGTAATTTATATTACAGCTATCAATCTTTACTGAAAGGATTTTATCTGAAGTGTGTAATATTTATTTCTGATTTTTAATGGTCACTTTATCCAAGCAGGATCTGAAAATCCCAGGTGAATCTGAAATCTAACATTTTATACTAAGAGGAAGATATAAATATACTCTGATAGCTGAAGATTTTGTGAATTTCTTCAGCCCATTCTAATGTTGCCTTTCTTTCTAACCACTCCTCAAGCTTTTCAAAAACCAATCAAATATGCAATCAAAATATCTTTGTTTTATGTGTTGTGCTTTATAATAGTGGCATCCATGTAGTTCTCTGATATTCTTCTATTTTTGTGAAAAGAGAATGAAAACTAAGCTATCATATTTCCAGGATCACATTCTCATGTGTCCCTTTCTAGGACATTGGTATACAAATGCCTTTGCAAAGCTATGTCCCATAGCTGGAAATCACCTTCATATGCCATTGATAAAATGTGATACACTCCACTTTGGGTTACTATCTTTATTTTAGTTATTGACTAGGTTAGATGGTACGTAGAAGAAGCAGTATATAACAACGTTTTCAGAGAGGAGGGGAGCTTCAGGTAACAACACCTGACAAATCTCTTTTAATGCTATGTACTAATTGAGTTGAAAATCAGCACATTATTCATGAACAAAGAAATAGCAGATCTTCACTTAAAGAAAGGGGTTGAGGGGATGGGAGAACGGGGTGAACAGGAGGGAGAAAATACAAAAAGACACCTGTTCTCATTAATTCAATGACTAGTGTCGGCACAGTCCTATTACAAAGAAGAATATAACCCATGATGAACATTCCTTCAACTACATTCACCAGGGGAAAAAAGGAAGAAATAATGCAATTCTGGTTGATGTAGCACAAGATTTGGGAAGTTGGTGCACTCACAAGTGAGAACTGATACACTGCACTGAGCATGAAAGCAAAGATGTGTAATCAGAAATGCTCACATTGCCAAGTTCATGCTTTGCATGGAATCTATTTTCAGTAGTCACTAAAGATCAAATTCTCCTAAGTAAGGATAAGACACTGAGCTTCTTTTGTAGCAGAAAATTAAACAGGTATTATCTCTGTGTGTTCACCATGCACAAAACGCAGAGGTCTTCACTGATTGTGCAGGAAGCATCCATAGTCTGCACTGTAGAGCAGAACAAGTTAATGGGCTGCATATTGGACAGAAATCCATAGCCATTTTATTAATAGATTACTCCTATGAGAGCTTACAAACTGTCATGAGTTTCTTCCAACTTTGAGTAATATGACTCACCAAAGGAGGATATAAATATTTTTGAGGCATGACATGAAGCTAGAGAATAAAGTAAAATGCTGGAATAATAAGTCTCTTAACCATATATAGAATAGGTATTACATGTACATACAGCTTATCCACAGGCTATAATTGTCAATAAAAACCCCATCAAGTCTGTGCAAATGAAGACAGAAATTATTGTCCTGTTAATACAAGTTTAACTTTGGAGACTGGTGGAGTTTCTGCTTGAGCTGTGTAGGAAGGAACAAATTATAAAATCCAAGGAGCTCAGTGCTTAAGGAGCCACATGAAATTTCAGATGGGTCAGCCAAAAATATTATACTGAAACTTTCATGGTCTCCACCTGGCACTCCTGACACCTTCCCATCCTCTGCTAGAACAGAGTCCCTGCATGTCACACAAAAAACACAGTCCCAGTGCAAAGGTTTTGATATAACAAAGATACATTTTTTCACTCAAATAGAAAGATGGCCGTTTATTTTGTTTGCATTTTATTTAAGGCTAGATGGGAAAAGGATAATATTTTCAGCTGGACTTCAAAAGCATGCCTGCCAAATATGGCAGAACTGTTTTTTCACAGATTAGAATGGATGAGTGCTTATATGTAATCTGTCATTTGTTTGTACGAATCCATACTTAGCATGCAAATAGATACTTGTCACTGGACTCTATTTCTGTAGTTGGTCAAACCAAAACCCTGATGTGCACTGTGCCAACAATAATTCCCAAAAATCTACATTCCATTTCTGTAGCTCAAATATATTTCTAAATAAAAAATGGCATTTTTTCAAGAATGTCACTCCTGGTAAAGACTGTGGTTGTGTCGGGATCAAGTGTAATACCCATATGGCATTTATTTCATTTTTTCTCTCTGTCAGCATACATATTCTCCCAGACTGATTTCTGATAATTAAAAATATTTATTCTGTTTCTAGGATGATTTAATCACTACTTCTACCTGAACATTAGTAGGGTCAAGCGTGATTCAATAGGATGTGCTGAGTTCAACTAACAGGAAGAATTTCATAGAATCATAGAATGGCTTAGGTTGGAAGGGACCTTAAAGGTCATCTCATTCCAACTCCCTGCCATGAGCAGGGACATCTTCAACTAGACCGGGTTGTTCAAATCCCCATCCAACCTGGCCTTGAACACTTCCAGGGACAGGGCATCCACAACTTTGTTGGGCAACCTGTTCCAGTGCCTCACCACCCTCACAGTAAAAAATTTTTTCCTAATATCTAATCTAAACCTGCCTTCTCAGCCTGAACCCATTCTCCCTTGTCCTGCCACTACATGCTCTTGTAGGAAGTCTTGCCCCATCTTTCCTATAAGTTCCCTTCAACTACTGAAAGGCTTCTATAAGGTCACCACAGTGTCTTCTCTTTTCCAGTCTGAACAATCCCAATTCTCTCAGCCTTTTCCCACAGGAGAGGTGCTGCATCCCTCTGATCAAGTTGGTGGCCCTGCTCTGGACTGTCTACAACAGGTCCATGTCCTTGCTGTGCTGAGGGGCCGAGAGCTGGAAACAACACTCCAAGTGGAGTCTAATCAGAGCAGAGGGGCAGAATCACCTCCCTTGCCCTGCTGTCCACACTGCTTTTGATGCAGCCCAGAACACATTTGGCTTTCTGGGCTGTTAGTGCACACTGCTGGCTCATGTCCAGGCTCTCATCCACCAGCAACCCCAAGTCCTTCTCAGCAGGGCCACTTTCAACCTGTTCGCTCCTCAGCCTGTATCCATTTCTATATATGGATCCAGTATGGAATATGTGCTTCTTTAAACTTCAGTTAGAAAAAAGGTAAAAGAAATCTGTGGTTTCTGCTCTGAAAAATATATCTGTGTTAATGTTTTTTCTGGTGTTGACACTGTACTTTCTTTGTTAGAATTGCCTATTGCTTTTAAATGTCATTTAAATGTGTGGCATATACCAGATGTTATGTTGAAACATTGGATGCAGGCAAGTTTCAGGAACTTGAATAGCACAAAGAGTCTGTGAGATTTGATCCCTTGAAGTTTCCAAGTTCCCAGCTGGTCACTGTGGGATGCAATTTATCTCACCAGACCTCGGAGGTCTAAAGTCAGTGAAGAACGCATGAAAAAGAGCAATCATCCCCTTTTCCATAAACATTCAAATAGTTGTGATGAATGAATTTCTGTGGGTGCACATTATGCTATGCTGATTATGGTGATTTTTTTTTTAAATGAGGATAATTATTAGTCATCTGAAGTCAGATTAGATTAGGTTTATCATCAGACAAAACTAAAACTCAAAATGGCGTTGGATAGTTCAGAGTTGGGGCTTTGTGTCTGAAGGGTTGTAATTGCATCACGTAAGAAGTAGCTGTGATTTTGAACTGAAATTTTCAAATGACCACAACTGGCATGGAGAAGCTGTATTCTTCACCTGACTTCTTCAATCATTTTCTCTGACAAAGTAATATTAATATGTAAGTAAAGCTTCTGAAGTGCAAAAATTACCTGGAGGTGCAGATTCCACATCTTGACATAACCATCTGCCTTGGTACCTCTGCAGCTGAGAAGTAGGCAGTCAGAGACAGAGTGGGAGCAAGGCAGGATAGTGAAAGAGATCTTTAGGGTCCCCACTTGCTCCACTTGGGGGCAAAACTTGCATTCGAGGTGTGGGCACACCAGTGTTGATGAATTTAATGTTCTGCCTGTCTATCTCTGGGAAGAAGCCAGTGTCAGCAACAAGAGCTTGGGGAATTCTCACAGTGAGGAAATAAGATGGCAAGGGAAAAAGAACAAATAAAAAATGATACTGGCTCTCGGTTAAAGAAAGATACTAAATGATCAGGATAGAACAAACTGATAAAATCACCTTGTTGCTGCAGCTGTTGATGGCTGTGATCTGTTGTTACCAGCAGGGACTCAGCCCTTCCCAGAGAGATGGGACTGGGAGAGTTGCACAAGGAGGTTGCAGGTTTGCATTTCGCAAGCTGTTTTTACTGCAGATTTTCCAAATGTCAGGGAACATCAGCAACCCTGTGTAACACAGTGGTGCTAACAGGCCTTTTTAATTTTTGCTGATTATCTTAAAGGGCTAAATTCTGCAGTACTATGTAAAACCAAACTCCAGCTATCTGGAAGTACAGTTGTCTTTATCTGCTTTTAGTAGGACTCATAAGGAACTTACTACTTCATTACTAAACCTGAAGCCAGAAATGTATTTGCACAGGGACAGAATGATCATGCCCAATGTCAGATGAAGGACATTTGCTTTCATTATTTTTCCCTTGTCTCTTGTATTATTCACGTATTTCCTCTCCTTTAATGTCTCTTCTCTTGATTATTAATGTATGAAGAATGCTGGCTGCATGGTTCAGAACATGACAACACCTGAGAAACCCCAAAGAAGCCAAGCATTGCTATGTGTTATTTATAGGATTTCAGGCTTCTCTGTATTTCCCTCAATTTCTGGGATTTTATAATTAAGGAGAGAAAGACTATCAACTCAGATTCAGATGGTGAAGGAAACTCCATAGCTCTGTATTGACCTATTTATGCCAGAATGCCTCTTTAATCATTAAAATATTCATGTTGTAGGGGGTCAGAGGCTTCATGTATTAATGCACAAAGTCATGGGACTGAGTTGAATAATTTATTAATTGCTTTTGTGCATCACACCCAGGGATTTTTTGGAGAAAGAGTAAAATATTTAGTGAATTAAAACAGTGTGTTCGACTTATTTAAACTCGATACAAGTCTTATCAGCAGCTGAGAGAGATGAGGTTGTTTGGCCTTGAGAAAAGAAGTCTCAGGGGAAACTTTATCGTTCTCTACAATCTCCTGAAAGGAGGTTGTAGTGAGATGGAGATCATCTCTTCTCCCAGGTAACAAGTGACAGAACAAGAGGAAAGGGCTTTAAGTTGTACCAGGGCATGTTTAGATTGGATATTAGGAAATATTCTTTCACCAAAGGGTTTTCAAGCATTGTAACAGAAAGCCAAGGGAACTTGTTGAGTCACCATCCCTGGAGGTATTTAAAATCATAGAATCATAGAATGGCTTGGGTTGGAAGGGACCTTAAAGGTCATCTTGTTCCAACTCCCTGCCATGGGCAGGGACATCTTCAACTCGACCACGCTGCTCAGAGCCCTATCCCACCTGGCCTTGAACACTTTTAGGGATGAGGCATCCACAACTTTCTTGGGCAACCTGTTCCAGTGTCTCACCACCCTCACAGTAAAGAATTTCTTGCAGAAAGTATTTTGAAATCTTTGTATGAATAGTGCTATGTGGACAACATTTAGCCTCAGTTTGGAGAGTCAGGCAAAATACTACATATCGGGGTCTTCCAGATGAACAAAAAAACACAGCTCTCCATCCATGGCCAGAGGCAATAACCTTTAGAGAGCTCAGCACTTCACTTGGAAGAGTTTTTCTAAAGGCATTTCCCCACTGTCTGGACCCAAATGGCCACTTAAGACCATTATGGGAATGACTCATTCCTTTACTAACTGCTGGAGAAGACCAGAGCAACTCTCAGAGTGCAATTATTGCTCAAGGTCTGTCTGTTTTCCTGCCTTTAGTGATTGCAAAAGGTATTTTCTTATAGAATACCTGCAATCCCCAAATATTTTCCATTTTGTGTTTACTAAGAACACAAGAATTCAACTTTTTACCAGCTCATAGCCTTCTGAAGCTACTCTTCTTGAAAAGGTACTTATTATCTTTTTATTTTAGATACCACAATAAAAATAGACAGAAGAATGTAAAATCTATATACAAAGCTATGATTGCTGTCCAGCTCGTTTAAATTAGAGAAACACTATATTTTAAAATTGTACAAATAACTTAGAACTGTTTGAATTATGAAACTAAAGATAACATAGAAGCTGTAAAAGGATATGACAAAACAAAGAGTGATTAAAAAGTACTTCTCAGTAGTCTTCCATTTGCCTTAAAAACACAACTTGCTGCCAGTTGTGTAAAATAATGTCAGGCTTTATGCCTAGAGAGCCTTTGGAATCATTCTGTTCATATTCTTAATTTTTCTTGTCGTGTTTTAAGATTACTTTTTTCAAAAATTTTATTTATTAAACATATTCTAACAGCTTTTACTCCTGTACCGTGCCAGTAAGTCACAATGTTTACTTATTTTCCTATTTGCCTAAGTTTTCTATTTAATAATTACAAATTAATTGCATAATACTTAAAGAAACTTGCCAGTGAGCAGTGTGATTGTTTGTTACAGCCCTGTGGTCCTGCTGCTTTCCTAATTCAGATGATTCCCTTTCAAAAAAATGTAAAAGGTCCTCAAGGATAAGCTTCAGCATGAAGACAGAAGGTGTCTTCTGAGGGGTGTCAAAAGTGACAGTAAACTTCAGCATTAACTTGGAAAGTTGCCACTTCACCAGATAAAGAACCAGTCCAGCAACTGGTAAGTTGAAATATTGTCATGAAATATTTAATGGAATAGAGTATAGGAGGCCCCTGGTATAGTCTTTTGGAAGTTGTCTCCCTCTGTCTTCTTAACTCAGCATAATAATTTTCCTCCTGCTGCTACACATGTTAAGAGGCCACACTACCGGCCATCCCATGATATCCAGGTGACACCTACTGCAATTGATCAACTGGACACCAGTCAATCAGAAGGGGAAAGAAGTGCCTAAATCCAAAAGAAGTACTGAAATGCAGTCAGTAACTCTAAAAGATGTTTCCAGAGAGTCACCCAGCCTTTCTGGCACAGGCAGAAATAAGCTCAGTAATTCCAGATTCCTCAGCTTCCTTTTCTGCTACAAGAACCTGATTTCCATGTTCATTTTAGCAGCCCCTCCTGTCAATAAATACTTAAATTTGTTTTAGGATGACTGCTATTGCTGGCAATTTTCTATATAAGGTCCCAACAGTGGCTTCCACACGGCTTTTGTACTCACCCACTTCTACTGGAAATAAGGGAACTGATATGTACCTATGAGTGCATTTTCTTTTTTCTTATACTATTGCATAATCAACTAACCTGTATCTTCCATTCTCACCCTATAGCAGGAGTTGGAGTTATATCAGACACAAACTTGCACTTATACAATTGAATTTATTCAGGTCTGTCTGTATGACAGCACTCATTTCTTGCTTCTCAGATCTCAGACCTCAGAACCTCTCGGTCCTCATCCTGTATCATTCATCAGCCCATTCTATTTTGTGTGCCAAAATGATTAACGAAAATATGAAGCTAGATTAGTTCTGAGACTAAGCTTTGAGAGGCATGTGTGACAGTTATTCATTGGTACTTTCCCTTGTAGCAGGATCCTTTGCCATCACCCTGTGAGCCAGCTCACTATTTCAGAATTCATCTGCTATCTCCATGCCTTCATCTTAACTAATTGTTTTCTATGTGACATAATGTCAACTGCATTTTGAAAAGAAGATACATGAGTTTACTACAATTCTTTTGTTAAAAATCTTTTTTGCTTAAAGCAAAACTATTACCTTGTCAGGGAAGGATATCGTGTTATTTCAGCATGATTTAGTAAACCTGTTTTGCACTTTATGCTGCTATTAGACCTTTATTATTGCTATCATTATTATTACCTACTGCATTTATTACATTCTTTACTCTCACATTTCATAACTGAAAATTTTTAATTCAGTCATTTGGCTGATTACACTCCCTCACACTTTGTGATGACCTGTTATTCCAGGAAAATGGATTAAGAAAAAGTGCAATAAGTTGGGATGCAAATATTAGAAGTTTACTCACAGGGTTTCCTAATCTTGATTTGTAGCATCAGAAACAGTTAAAGACCAATGACAATTGTCTTTCCAATCTGTTTGCGTTTGCATTGCCACAGTGAGTTATGTGAGGAAGGAAAGGCTGTAACACACAAGTAGCATTGTTTTAACTGTCAGAGGGTTTTTACGATGCCTGTTGGACCTCTAAGGTAATTTCTACCCTCCTCAGGCTCACACACATCCAGACTCTTCTTCCTAGGTGAAGACAACTCAATAAACTTTCACAGGATCTGCAGTCAGTGGTGGTCCATACTCAGAAGGGCCCTCTTTGTCCATGTTACATCCTTTCAGCTCTGCATCTCTCCTACATCCCTGGTGTCAGCAGGAGGCACAGGCTGCCATGACCTGGCCCTGCAGCACTGCCAGGTTCCTAAGTTTTGTTTCCTGTGGTGAAATAATGAAGTTTGCAAATGGGAAAGGAGATAATCCATGATGTGTGATCTGAAATGAACTAACATTTCAAATTGACCCTTCCAGGAAGATTTCTCTCTCTCTGCCACTCTCTGGAAGATTAATGTGATGAGTATGTATGGCTGCTAACTGTCTGTGTATGTCAGTGCAAGAATTAATAAATATTTTGCAGTTATTCAATCACAATGAGAAAATTACAATCAATTGGCATTTTTAATACAGAAATTAATTGTATACTTCAGTGAGATGACACTGATAAGTGTTTCAGGCATTCAACTGTTCATCTCTATTTATAGCTATATAGCTTAGGACATAAAAAAAGGAGGGGGGTGGGAAAGAAAATAAATCCCCAATGAATCGCTATTAATTGCTTCTCAGTGTACTGTCTCACCATATTCTTTACCAGCAGACAGCTTTTGACAATTTCAATTCTTTAGGATTCATCTCATCTAACTGAGTAAATCTACACTGCACCCCTGAGTTAAGCACTCTGTCTTGCCTGGTGGTCAGCAGAGAGAAGGGGCACTACTGGGACCTGGTGGCCTGGCCAGTTTCTGGTATCTACTTTGGGCTGAGGTGGATTGCTCTGTAGACTAGCAAGGGAGCCTGTGGTGATTAGCAGCAATTTAGCTCTGTCCTATTTTAGATGTTTATATCTAAGCAAGTGAGTCACGCATAGTACTTTTTGTTGCCTAATTTTCCATGAAAAAGTGACTATCTGACATGATCAAAGAAAATTTTTCTGTCAGACCTTCCAATGTGAGAGGTGTGCCATAATGACTGACAAGATATAAAAACTCATGAGTGCAAGAGAGCTAAAACTGTCTTTGTATAGACAGGTGTTGCAGTGAATGTCAGACAGCTCAGGTTGACAAATTCAGTTCAGCTCACTCAAGAATCCGTAAACATTGATATTGGCCCAAACCTCATCTGGCAGTGAAGTCTTGGAAAGGCAAGAATGTGTTATTGGAAAACTTTGGGGAAGCATTTCAGTACTTCTGATTCACTCCCTAACCAGGAAGTATAGAAAGAATAGGGAAAAAAAGAAAAGGAAAAAAAAATTGATTTTAAACCTATTAAAGCATCAGCAACACCAGCTCATGAGCTCTGATGCTGCAGAATAGAACTGAACTGAGTGTGTTTCTGGAGGGAGCAAGCAGGCTTAGCTTGCTTGGCATACTGGCACATGCAAGAGAGGCAAGAGGGACAGCAAGGATGCTGGGAAAGAGGTTGTATTGCAGTCCCACTTGTAAACGCAGGAGTGTTTTTATGTCATGATGAAGATAAGCGAACTAATACAAGAGCTGATACAGAACTTTCTACCCTTGTTTTTCCTTCCCTTTGGCCTGTTGGAGCTCAAAGTCAGAAATTCTTGTAAAACATGATCCCCGAGATGACAAGTCAAGGCAGTACTGAAGCATGGG
The DNA here is from genome assembly GCA_013390005.1 of Calyptomena viridis. Classification (NCBI taxonomy): domain Eukaryota; kingdom Metazoa; phylum Chordata; class Aves; order Passeriformes; family Eurylaimidae; genus Calyptomena; species Calyptomena viridis. Next base: position 116,629 of record WEIV01009464.1, read on the forward strand.
AGGTCAGGATTGCTCTACAAGGCCAGCATCACAGCCATGACCAGAGCTGTGCCACAGAAAGCTGCAGCCACTGCAACAGCAAGGGAGAGCAGGAGGAGGACACCAACAAGCTGCTTCTGAATGATTTCTTGTGGGTCACTTTGCTTGGGGCATCACCATTTTGAGGCTCCCAGAATAACTGTCAGATGGAGCCTAAGGATTGTGCTGCTGAACACAAGTCAATCAGGCTGCAGAAAAAAAGACTCCTTCTGACAATCAGCACAGAGATCACCACTAGTAATGGAAAAGATTTTATAATAATAACAATGAACACTAAACCTTCACAAAGTCTCCAATAGCAGGGATGATATTGATGCATGCACTTAGCATGTTTTGGGGGATGGAGAGGATGGAAAGGTGGCTGAAGTATTTCTTGAATTCATTTTTCATCATGTATGTCTACAAAACCAACCTTATTTTTTTCTACATTCACATAAATATTACCTGGACAAGAATGTAAACAACAGTAAAAAGTGGAATCTGGATACAGGGCAGACCTTTGAGGAGTGCCTGCTTTCTGAAGACAGGCACATGCACAGTCCTGCAGCTTATAGCCTGTACCTGCAAGACCATATCAGACATGAAGAGTGTAACTTTCAATGCCAGAGCAAAGAGCAAGCCAGTTATGTGTTCTGATGATAGAATTATAATACCATGCTTCACATGCCTGGAACTGCAATTTCTACCTGTATCTAGATGATGCTTTCAATAAAATTGTGTTTTTCCGTTGTTGTTGGAAATTGTGAGTGTTGATAGGGTCCCATTTCTCTTGCCTGGCTGGCAATTCTCTATCTATAGCTTTTTCAGTCGTGTCAGCTTTGTACTAGATGGTCCCCAGAGAGAGTTCACTGTTGAGCATCTGTGTTGTAACCAATAAAATGCTGAAGTGTGAAATGTCTGTCACAGAACACTATGATGAAATAGCATGGAATATATCCTCCCAGCCTTCTTGGACAATGTATCTCCTAATCTATCTTCAATGTATCTTCTAGTGTCTTCTGAAACCTGCAACCTCAAGTAAGGCACTGACTGGACAGGAAGGCAAATGAATGAGGATTACACCAAATTTTCACCAGGCTCTATAACTGCTTTTGTTGTTAAGAGGTTCTATAGTGTTCTGAAGTTGTAATTTTGAAAAATTAACTGTATGAGGGAGGGCACTGTAGAAGGGATCTGCCTGGAAATCAGACCAAGACAAAAGAGAAAAAAAAAAAAAGGGAGGGGGAAGGATGAGGTTAGTCTTCCTTCAGGATCTTGGATAACAAATGTGGGTTGGTGGTCATGAACTTGTGTTCAGCTCCTCATAAAATGCAACATCACCTTTCTCAGTAGTTACCTTAGCAATGGCTTTGTGTACATTCTTATTTCTTTGTGAGGCACCTTGAACCCTCCTATTTTCTCACAGGTGTGGGACCTGACCACCTACTTACAAAAATGATTTAATGCAAACAGCACTGTTCTTTAGAAGACAGCAAATGATCTTTCTTCTGTCTGTTGCATGTGGAGCTCAGTTCCCCACACAGTGAAGGAGAAGCAAACTTGGCTGTTTTTCAGAAGATGTACAATGACCTGACACAAGGTGCATTTATTCAAGATACGCTGCTGAGGAGTATCAGCAATGCTCCAGAGAATTTATGAAGGTACACCTCTTTGTGATGGCTAAGGGTCCAGCTCACACTGCCAAACACTTCTTTGTACAGACAGAATAGTCACTTCTCACAAGAAACAGCATGAAAACTTACAAAATCATATTCATCAACAGGTGGGAAAAGCACTTTCGACAGAATATGATCGGATAGAATTTTTGGTATGGTTTCAACCTCCACTAAGCTCTACAAGAGCGTGGGATGTATTCTTTGCTGCTGGCCTGTAGAAATACGACATTATTGCAAAGATGTGGGAGAGAAGAAAGTGAACCCTTTTAATATTAATTACACTTAAGACTCAGGAAATTCTCATTGAATATTATTTGTAGCAATGGTATTGGTCAAAGCTAGGATGTATTTTTCACTTTCTGAGGGCAGTTGTTTTTATTAACACAGGTGTATGCAGTAATAAGTAACTGCTTAAAAGCATTTAATGTAAAATCAGTCCCATAAACTAGCAGGAACATAGCTCAAAGTTTGTAAAGTATACTGCATTTATAAAAATAATTTCTTTTTTTCTTCATTAAGCTAACAGGCTAGTGTGTAAGAACACAATACAGTGTATAGTTTTGATTATAAAGTAGTAATTTCACTCATTAACATATATAAACACATAAATGACCTATAGGTATTTAAACTTGGTTTATTCTGAATATACTTTTTTTAGTATTGCATATCTCACCCACAGTTCAAAAATATTTGCTGTAAAATATATTTGATGAGAGCTGTTTGTTTCATAGCCTGTTTGGCAGCAGTTAAACTGCTGTCAGTATCAACTGGAACAAAGGCAGAGGACCTGTAGCTCAGTATCCAGCACATCTGATGACTGCCTGGCAGAGAGAAAGGGCATGTCCTTGTGGCTCAGAATTTCTACTTCATGTCAAGCTCTTCATAATAAAATCCTTGGAATCCACCTGCTAAAGCCTTTGGTCTAAGAAGCATGCTTATAAAAGCCTCTGACTTTGAGGTCTGCTTTCTGGGACTAAATCACATTATTTCATCCTCTGAAGGAAAGCTGACATTAGTGAGACTTGGTGGGTATATTAAAGGACAGAGTTTGACCCACTGGCTTAAGAAAAAAATAAAAGAGATAGGACTCGAAGGTTCAAGTCCATATTACTGCTTGACAAACTGAAAGGAATGAAATCATTGCCTTATGAAGAAAAAATAAAAATTAGAACATTTTGGCTGCAAGACCTGTAAGTCCACATCCATAAGTGCATGCTTTATATTGAGGACTTACTTCAGTCTGGTAGTCAATCAACCTCTCAGTACCAGGTAGTTTGGACAGGCCAGGAGAGATGCGCCCTCATTCTCTCTAACTTTTGTTAGGGATGGCAGAAGATCTTATTTGCAGCTGCTTCAAACTTTTACTTTTTAACCGTCTTCAAGCACTGAAGAAAATCATGCTGGGTGTCTGGCTCTGGATGATTTTCCAGGAGAAACATTCAGCAAAAGTAATTCTCTGGACTCCAAGAATGAGGTTAAGGGAGCAAAAAGCATTGTTGTGTCCATGTGGGCCCAGGAGGGACTAGTTCAGATGGGGACTGAGAAGCTCAGCAATGCAAACTGCTTCAACTTCCAGCTCTACAACTTTAAAGCCCCAGCATGTGTGAGCACACTGGATAAAGAAGTCCTCCCCATGACTCCAGCTGCTGACTGTGTCACTTTTGATTAATGAGAGGCAGAAGCAGAAGAGGAAGCAGAAAAGTGGCAGGAGAAGGCAGCAAAGGTGCTATAGATAAATGAAGGGGAAGGATGAAAGGGGAGCACTAGTCTGTAAGACAGTTCCATCACCACAGGACCCAAGACCTTATCCTCAACAGTCTGCTATCAGCAAATATCTGCAAAACCATTGATGGAAACAGCATGGCAGAACTTTCAGGAGATGACTCAAATAGCACATTAATGCCATTGGTTTCTTCAAGTCACCCACTACCAAAAACCTGGAGTTTTTCCCCATCCTAAGATGGCTGAGACAATGGCTTTGACATTTTCAGCTATCATTTTTAAAAAGGGAGAAAATGAAACTAGACTACTATTAACACCAGGATTGCAAAGTCAAGGATTGAAGACATATGAAATGCCGGAGTTAGGTTGCATGATGGTCCTCCCTTTGGTCTCCTGCTACCCATGTGAGAGGACAGCGCTCCAAAAGAAGAGACTACATGCTCATTTTCTGTGCTCACTCTCACTCTTTCTGAGCAGAGGACAGGCATTTCTCAGAGCATGAAAACTGGTGGGTGGATGAGGGATTGTGAAAGTTTGCTTCATTCAGACATAGAAAATGTGTTCTGGGTCATACAAGGCACTACAGAATGGTTTCAGTCTATGGTTCTCATTTTGTCGCATGAATCGCAAATGTTTTCCATTGCAAATGAAGTCACAAAGAGCTGCTTTTTAACATAAATAAAATTCTGTTGTAATATTAATGATCATATAAAATGGTCCCCAAGTTTTAAAGGGAGAGGTGACGTTTTCATGAGATCAAAGGAGAAAAAGACAAAAACCCACAAATTTTCAAGAATGCAAATACATGGGGCCTGAAAAAGCAGGAGCAGCAAGTATAGTTGTAGACCTAATAGGAAGAAAATAAATATAGCAATCATACTGTTAAAGACAGTCATAACGAATATTTTCAAAGAGACCAGATTGAAGTCAAACCAAGCCAACTCTGGCATTATTTCATAGTGTTGAATGTTTGACCTTATAGGCATGTGACTTAGAGATCAGCATGTTGAAGTTAGGTGTGTAGAAATACCAAAATAGGATACAGTATGCTGTACCTTCATTCAATCACTTTTTTGAATTCATGTCAGATCATAATGACTGAAAGCCAGTGAAACACTGATGATCTCCACCCAGTTTTGGTAGATGTACAGAAATCAGCTTCAGTTGAAATTATGGTTTATGGCTAAGAGGCAAAAAGCTGCAGACTGCTTTTACCTAGCACTTGAAAGACAGCTCATCCTGGTGAAAATAAAAAACTTTTGATAAGGGAAGGAAAAAAAAGCATAGCTATTGGCTCTGATGTTTGGTAACATAAACCTTGTTTTCCAATTTTTTTTCTTCCAGCATTCTGCTGAAGCTAATTTAATATTTTGTTATTGCAAAGGGAGTTCAAGAATCAGAATGAAAATACCAGTGAAGAAGCAAAATAGAGGAATGGAAATATCATTCTTGTAAATATCTCCAAAGTCTACACCTACACAAAAGCTGGAGTTTACTAAGTCAGTAAACCATATTGCTAAATTTTGCAGCTTCCTCATTGCACAGTTGTCAAAGAAGAGAATTTAAACTGTTTCCCAAAGGCATGAATGTAACACCAAAGGTAATGAGGAGTCTTCTAGAACTTCTTCCCATCTTTCATGCCTGGATCTAGAAAAACAGAGCATAGAATAGAGAGGGGTAAAAGAATAAAAATATGTATAAAATAAATTTTAAAAACCACCAAACAAAAAAACCCCAACCTCTTACAACTTACAAACCATACGCAATATTTTTTAATTCTTCATACCTTGCTTCTCTGATACAAATACTGTCAATATGCAGTATATGTGTGGGGGTTTCATTCAAATAAAAGAACATTTCAAGGAAAGCAGCCTTGGGTATTGCAGGTACTCTCCTTAATAGTGTTATNCAGGTACTCTCCTTGATAGTGTTATTTCTACAGCTGTAGAAGCCACCATTTTAGCATTAAAATGTTCAAGGCTTAGAATAACTTCATAGGCTCTCTAGAGTTTAACAAAGAAAAGGAGACATAAAATCAGAAAGCTATCAATCACTCTTTAATAACATTTTCACTAGAAAACACTAATAAGGTGTGTTACTACATTTTTAATTGGAATTTTTCTGAAAGATAACAAAACCAAAAAGAACAAAAAAACCCCACTAAACTATTTAATATGCTTTGCCAGAAAACATATTAATTTGTATGGCTTGGATTCTATCTGCAGCTGATATTCTCTTTAATCAAAAATACTGAACAGAATCAAAGAAAAAATGCTGATTTATATTTTATTGCACATGCTTTATCTTTCTCATTCGCATAAAGGACCTATTTTCTGCACTTTTAACAGATCTTAATGTTAATATGTTAACACAAACATTTGTATGCCTATTCTACATACAAATATCTTGTATAAGTAAATAACAATGTACACACATATATGCACATATATAAGTATACAGATATACAAATTTCAATTCTTTTTAAAAATACATCAAAGAAAGTTACTATTGTTATCCACCAGCTGTGACCAGAACTGTCTCTTTAACATGCTGCATTTAATGAGACATTATGTTAGCATTTCTTGCTCTCTGTTTCTCTGGAAAAAAAAAATCTATGTTAAAATCAGTAAGAGAATTATGTAAATAAAGTACCAACCCTAATGAAACAGCAATTATATGTCTCAGCAGCTGTGTAAGTCCATTTATGATAGATGATTAACTAGCAAATTGTTTGCATATTTGTTTTATGAAGCATTTGGTATTTTAACTATTAGCTATGAAGGTTTAGCCAAAAGTCATTAAAATTCTTAGAATAGTATAGATCACAGCTGGTACTGTTTTAGAAAACCTATAAATCACCAATATATAAGAACTATCTCAAAGCAAAGGACTAGATCCACAGAGGGGTTCCATGTGATGTGATCAGGTACTGTGCTGGGCACCTAATCCATGCACTCAGTGGTTAGTGGGGACTCAAAAGACCCAAGTTCTGGATTCTTCTCCTGTTTGAGGGTGATTTGAACCCTAACATCTATGCCACTATAGTTGCCTTATCCTTTTGTACCTTTGATAATCTATGAGGAAAGATACCTTTGCA
>WEIV01009464.1:128759-145225 GCA_013390005.1 Calyptomena viridis
CAATGGAAATTTTAAATTTAAAATAAGCTTTACAAAGCCTTTGAACCTTCAAACACTTTATCCTTAAGAAATTAATGGGTCCCTGAAGAAGTCTTATTTCCCTTTCTGTTTCAGTTATATATACCTCAATTACATTAATCAACAATGCAACAAAATAACTAATAGAGACCAACCTCCCAGAAAAAAATTCTTCCTAATGCCTCTTCTCCCCTTCCCCCCCCCAGCTTTTTGTATTTTAAACTGTCCTGGGCTCTACTGAAAAATTGTACTTTTTGCTTTTTAAGCTCTATTTATTCCAGCTTTGGTTTGCTGTCACAGTAACACCTCCCTCCACCCCTGACCTATTCCTCTCTCCAGCAATTTGTGTTGACTGCGGCAACACCTGGAGATGAAAGCAGCCCTATGTGAGAGGTTTCCTTCTGCTGAACTTGGAACAGCACCGAAGAGTCCTTCAAATGTTTCTGTCTTTTAAAGGCAATTGGAACTTTATGGAACATTTTCTTTTTCCTCTTAGGAACAATTACCATTGTGGTCCCCAAGCTGCCATGCCAGCCTCTGCCTTTGGGCAAAAATGAATATATTTTTCAAGTTTCACTACATCAAAAACTCCTAGAAGTGACCTTCCTTGTTACAGGTATAGATTGTGGATGCCTTTATTGTGTCTACTCTTAAAACCCATCATAGTTATAGTTTCACTCTAGCTCGGCTTCTCCCAAACATGAAAAGCCAGTCTGTGTGAACTGTTGACACTGTTTTCCCCTATCAGTTACTTTGCTCTCCTTAAAAACCAAAAGCCTAAAAATAAATGTCTCCTAGTTTCAGCCTCCAGTCTGGTACTTCCTCACAGGGCTTTGTAAGGGGCTCATATTCACCGTTGAGCATCATTTTGTCATTACCGTGATACTTAGCTAATCTTTCTGCTGGTGTTTTTACCTGGAAGCACCACTGCATAGAAGCTGCAAGCCTGTTAGTATTTGTATTATAAACGGCTTACTTAGAGGGGTTATATAACTCAGTAGTAAGAATTTGCTTTTGGCTGAAAGCTTTTAATTCTCAGCCAAAAAGCAGAATTTTGTTTAATTTGACGTAAATAAAACTGATCTGCTGTGACAGTTCTATTTATACCAAGGGACGGGCTTTTGTATTTAGATCAGTTTATCCAGATACCATGTGAGGATTGTGATGCTGGCAGAAAGTCCACAGTGCTGGGCCAAAATTCTTGTGGAAGAGTGAGGGGGTAGCTCTAATGTACAGTGAAACAGACAAACACCAAATCCATCCCCTATGCTCCTCCATAGGATGCAAGAGGTTCCAACACTGTCATGATGTGCCCAAGGCAATAAAGAAAAATTTGGCCTTTTCCACGCCTGTCATATAGAAATATGTCGTATTGATTTGGAATTGCAGATAACTAGCTGACAAAGGAGGTCTGACCGCTGCATAGTCACTAAACTGAGCACCACTGCCTTGAAGCCGCAGTGTGGTGGAAAGAAAAGAAAGGAGAGAAAGAGACAGACATGTACATCTTGCACATTTGTGTACCGTACAGTCTTGACCATGTTGAAATGGCCGGGTTTATCTGAATTTAATGTGTTCATATTTCAAATTTCTTATGCTGCTATCTTTCTGTTTTCTGCTTTCCTCTGCACTAGTCTTGCATAATTTGCTTTGTAAGTATGTTCACATATCAATGTGTCTTTACTGAATTTGCCTTATAAAAGGCACCACGCACATACATTTGTTTTTTAAACCATGATGAAGAGAACTATTGATAAATGCCTTTAAGTTGGTTCATTAACATCATCAAAAAGTGGCATTAACAGACTGGTTGTGGAATGAAATATCTGGGGTTTTTTCTCCAAGGAAACTGCAAAAACAGTTTGTGGTTGGACATAATTGTGCGTGTGGTTTATACAATGTGGATATACAATTTCTGCCTTAAAGGCAGTGACTCTTTTTTTAAGAGCTATTATTTAGAATAAACTTCTGCATGTCGAAAACAGGCTGCAGCCATCTTAAAAATCTGTAGATAAGAAGTCAAAATCCTGAAATTCACACCACTTACAAAGTGTAGCCATCCTAAGATGACTGCTGATGACAAGCTCTTTTAAATTTCTGTACCATTATAAAAATTAAAGTAATGTTCTTGGCCTCATTTTTCTGCCATAGTACAAAATTTCTCTCATTTTAGTGAGGAGCTCTGTTTGATTTATAAGTGGAAATCAGTGGTTATCTGCTAATGATAACACATTTCTGGTTTCTGTACCCATTTTTGTCTGTAGAAAATAAGTTATCAAGTAAATATGTAAGAGAGAACTGTCCCTAGCGGCATAAACCCTAATAGCTGGAAGGTCAAGTGCTGGGAAGACCTAGACTTGCCTTTTGATGTTAAGTTACTCCCTGATGTTTTCCATAAATCTACAGAAATAGGCAGACAAAAGCATTTGGTGAGCAGCACTTGTGGCACATAGATATTCTGAAACAACAACTTCACCACAGACTGTACAAACATCAAGAAACAAGGTCTGTTTACACCTCTGGGCATAACAGTAAGCAGAAAGCTGAAAGAAATGGTATCAAAGTTCTAAAGGTGTCCACAGGTAATGAATCTGCTCAGTGTAGGACATACATGAAAGAATGCACAGCACCTGCATGAGACAGGGTTCTTGATCCAGTGCAGCCAGACTACATGGGGGAAGCTTTGGAGCAGTAAATATTCAACAGAAATTAGACATCTTTGATAGCAAGGTCATGAGTGAGACAATGGGGCCCAAAAACCCTTTGGGAAGACCCATCAAAAGGCAGAGCAGTACAGGCTGTTCCCATGCCTTGCAGCTGAGAGAAGACAACACAGGGCAGAGGAGAAATCTTTGTGCCTCTGTCCCTGTCTGGTTTTAAAAAAGAAATAGCATTAACCTGTCCAGAAGGTGAAATATAGACAATTCAAAAGCCCATAAAGCATTCACTCATCTCAGGCATCTCAGATTACAGGGTGATCTGTTAGACCTCTCCACAGCCATGAGACTAGATTTTGACCACTGCAGCTTCCTGGGACCTTGATGCAACAATTTACAGGACAGATTTACAGGGCAGCCACAAGAGCAATTTAACATCTTTTCTTTTCCTTCTGCTGCCTGACTGGCATTACACACAGCTCCCCTGCTTCTCCAGTTCAATTGAGGCTCAATCTGTCACTGATTTATGTGTATATAAATCAAGAAAGAGATCAGAGGTAGACCCTTTGTATAAAAAAAAAAAAAAATCTGGTTTTATAGCTTAAGCAATAACAGTAATTATTAATAGGCTTAACTCAAAACCTGATGTACAGAGCACAATAATATTGTGAAATACAGATTTAAATACAGAATCTAAATTTTGTGGGTGACATTATCAAACCTACTGGAGAAATAATAGTCTTAAAAGAAAGGACAATTGTGTTTTAAGCTGCTTTGACAGTTCCTCTATCCCAGTACAAAGCACTGGAATTGGCCAAAGAATGGAATTTGACCTTCTGTTTTTATCTCTATAAAAATTTCTTTTAAAAAAGAACAAACTCTTTTCTTTCTCTTCCACCAAATCATCTGATTTTTCTGATAGTGACAGTTGTGTTACTGTGTTTCCACTTTCTCCCATTTTTTTTCCCTAGACTACCTACTGCTCAGCAACTTTTCAACACGGATGCAAGTATGAGGTAGAGGGAAAAACTAAGAACTACCACTGCTTTGCAAAAATTCTGCTTTTTGGTTTTGTTTTGGTTTTTTTTTAATATTAAACCTGTGCATCAACCAGCTCTGAATTATATGGCATTGGAAATAAGAAAATATGTGCGCAAAAAGCATGGAGAGGGGAAAAAATCAGGACTGCCTGTAGAAGGCAGGCCATATGATGTTAGGCTACACAATGTACAATACAGAGTTTACTACTGCTGTGTAGCTCACCCTGCCCTTCCCTTGGTGTTCCTCACCTCACCTGTTGGCCTTCAGGGCTCTTGTCCCATGTGGAAACAGGGAGTTCAGCTTTCAATGGGGATTACATGTTACCTGCTGTTGTCATCTGCTGTGGAGAGGGATGGTGCAGCAATACATTTCCTTCCAGGATTGCGCTCAAAAGTGTGTTTAACAAGTCTGCTGCCATAACCAGTGCAAATTTCAGTTGGTTCCTCTGCCTTTGGAGTACAGTTCAACTACCCTGACAGGTATGGTTTTCCTGTAGGAGCTAGGGCCTGAAAGTGAACCCATTTGCCTGGGAATTGGGGCAGCTGAATCCTAGTCAAAAGCTCATAATTGCTTTGAAACATTGTCCCACAGCAGAGGAGACATTGCAAATGTTACGGACTATATGGATGCTAGTTAACTGCATGACACCAGCCATTAAAGCCCTGCCATGCCATCCTCTGTACTGGATAATTACTAGCACCTTTCTTGCCAAATATCCCTCTCCAGGCAATGCTTGGACACAGTTTAGAGCTGTAAGAAGGGCCAAAGACTATTCCTAGCATTGCAGGTGCAACGAAAGAGACCCTCTGTTGGAATGAAAACAGAATTCAAGCATGCAGACCAAGTAGCACTAAGTCACCAGGTCTTGGACTCAGCTGCTTGGCTGTTTTCCATTTCATTTACTAGTACAGATATAATCAAAATATTAGTAACACTGCATTACCATACGACGGAAAAGTAATAATCTTTTTTATCAATGGGATTACTATAGAAGTGTTCTAGGTCATATAATCTAACACTGTCATTGATAGTGCATCGTTTATCTCTTCTTTTTCTTTTCTTTTTTTTTTTTGTTAAACACAGATGCAATTTAAAGTCAAGTAATGAGATACTGTTCAGCAGATAAAATCCTGCAATTAGCTATGTTTGTACTTTAGCTGCAGCTCAGTAATAAAGTGATGTAAACCACTGAAGACACATGCGCGGTCATCTGCCACCCTTCAGGTCACCAGCACTTGTTCATGGATCTCATGGGACCTTGACAGCTTTCAGCTCTCTCTCCAGTTCCAAATTTTGCCCTAGAGAGAATCTGTAGATCAGCTGTCTGAAATACACCTACTATAGCAAAACAACTGAAAAAACCTGGGGCTTGTGGCTCTCTGACTCAGCTGGTACTGGGATAGCTGTGAAGAGGGACATGGAGCACAGCACTTGCTCTGAATTGGAGGGATTTTGTCCCAGGTTAGGACTCTGATACTGCTGAATTCAAAATTAACAAATTAATTAATTAATCTAATGAAATATAGCCACTCTGAGTGACCAAATAACCATGCAAGTGACTAAAGGAACTCCAGAACTTTACTTGATGATCAGCATGTGGATTCCGGAGAGAGAAAAAACACAGCTCACATAGTCTATTTTCTGAGTAGAAAATCCACACTATTGCAAAAAAAATTCTCCCATTATTTTAAAATGTTACAGGACTGTTTTGGAAGGGCACATGTTATATAATTTTGCACAGCAGAAGTAGAGCTAAGTCAGCTTTAAATAATAACCATTTCAAATAGTGTCTTTACAGACCATTTCAGAGTGTTATTTTCACACCAATAATGTCTGCATTCATAATTACAGTAGCAAATTCAAGGCTTCTTGGAAACGAGGGTGAAAAGATAGAATAAAAGATTGCATGTGGGGAAATGAGATTGAGAGAGTTACTCAAGCACTGACGTAATAATATATTCTTATATTAATCTGAATAATTTCCTAGTTCCTATCTTAATATGTAGAACAGGGAATTCTGTGTCCCTAATGTACTGATTTGGTCAGAAAAATCACCCACCCTATCTTATACAAAACACTGAAACAGACAGAACTAATTTCCATCAGTGCTCATATTTTTCCCCCAAAGCATCTACTTACCATTAATGTAACTGCCCTACATTGTCCTGTTATTGTCCTGGATATGAATAAATCATTAGCCTTATTTTATTAATGAGGCCTAGCTAACAATATTCCCAAACTGGCTGTGCTCTCATAGCTTGCATATAGATAAGTGCATTCAATACATGTACTCCTTTACCAGGAAAATCTGGAAGCTGCATTGAGGTGATTATGTAGTGGTCCTTGACAAATGAGACCTATTCCAGGTAAAGCTCGAAGAAAAAAGTCAAGTTCAGTTTCTGATTTATTGCTTCTTAATCACTGGAAATATTGCTGATTTCACAGCTTAGACTTTGCATTTACAGTAAATGGCACCTTTTATCTTAAGTGTTATAATGAAAAGCCTTAAGCATCCTTGAACACTAATAGGTATTCTTGGTTCCTGTTACAGCCGACCAGTATTGGGAGCTATTGTAGCTCGACACACGGGGATCAGCAGCAGCATAAAGAGCTCTGTGCCAGTGGTGGGAGCACCCATGGTTTCACATGGATGAAGGGAGAATGGCAAGATCTTCCCATGCCCTCACTACCCCTTCTCTCATGCCAGGCATTTAAACATCTTCTGGGATGCACTGGGGCAGGCAGATGTGCATAACTTCCTCCTGTCCGCAGAGCTGGGCAAAGGTGACCTTACTCGGGAACTGGAAACTGCACAAATATACGTTTGTATAACTAGGGCATAGTGCTGGACCTCTTTATGAATCTGGAGTCAATGTTTTTCTGGGCCACAAGCACAGTAACTTGCATCTGCCCGTACTTGCCCACAGAGACAGATCAAGTGTACCTAATAAAAGGGTTAATTTTTTTCTCTTTCAGATCAATCATAGTAATAAGATACAAGCAAAGGAATTCCAGGCTTCGGTACTACAACATCTGGATTTTCTTTTAAAATAATATTATTTTCTTCTCATGTTAACCACCATCCATGACTGATAATGTTATGGGCCAGTCCTACCAAGCAGGACATGAGTGTGTATGACTCTTCAGTTAGTCCAGTCCCAAGTCAGTCCCAGCATTTGAACACACAGCTACAGTACAAAAACCAAGTCTGCTGGCAACATACAAAAGGAGTTAAACCACCTCCCTTGGCCATGCTGTTTTGCAGGGATAACATGAGCAAAGAGCAGGGACTTAGCAACTTTCTGTTGCTAAGTCACCAATATGACAACAAATACACCAAGGGAACAAATACGCTGAGCAAAACTGCAGATTTTGTACAGTCCTTTTGCAGACAGACCTGTGTTTTATGGCATTTTTCTTAATTTTTGTCACCCGTTTGTTTAAGGGATCTCTTATGGTACATATTGTGAGAAAACAATTAGAAGTGATTAGAATGTGTGAGAAAACAATTAGAAGCTAATGGAAGGGGAGTGAAGAAAGGAGAGAGATGGAAGAGGAAAGAATAAAAGATGACAACTGTGGTGGGTAGAAGATTGAAACTGATGCAAAGAATACATTACTGGGAAAGCTGCTGCACAGACCACAAAACCCAAGTAGGCAATATAAAACTAGAATTTGACTAAGACTTTAAGAGAGACTTTTCAGAGAGTCTTTTCAGAGACTTTTTGTCTCTGAAGGTTCTCTGCTTGAACTCAGATATTTAATTCTGGCTTTTGGCCTCCAAATTGATTCTCCACAAATTGACCTGCCCACCTGACCAGGGATAGAGAGGTGATCTTATAAACAAGACACATCGTCACAGTTGCATGGATGAATTTCTCTCCAGCTATTGCTCTCAGCTCTTTGCATATCTTGTGCCACTTTTTGACCTCAGAACAAAGGGCTTTAACTATATATATTTCTGCCTATTCCCTATGTTTTAGAAAATTATCATTACTGTTATTTACTTCAGCTATGGTTATACACACTCACAGGGGATCTACATTACATACCTTATTCCCATAACAAGCAAATGGTCCCTCTTGCCTTACTCACTCCACAAATCCAGATACTCTCGAGAATGGTGCTATATAAATACCTAGATGGATAAATCAGAAAGATATTTCTCTTCTCCATACTCTGATAAGAAGGAATCTGGGGAGTGTGCATTCCTCAGAAGTCTCTCTTTGTTTTTATAATAAAGTATCTTTTCTACCACTCCAGCAAGAGAAGATGAGAGATATCTGGTGCCAATGAACTCTTGTACTTCCTTAGAATGCTGCAGTGCTATTGTTTTTAATATTTAAAGCTGCAATGTTGCCATGTAACTGGGGAAATAGCTTTTTGTGTTTAAATATTTCATAGCTTATTGGAGTCCAAGTACAAGAAGAATTTATTTAGTAAGTTAGAGGCTTACCCTGACTTGAAAAGTTTTTTGTTAACCCTTGAATGTGTTAAAAGTGTTCTGTACTGCAGGATATGATTCATTCAGAGGCCATGAAGGACTGGAAAGTAAATTTTTTTTATTTTCACTTTTGTATAAACCTATGTTAATCTTTTTAATATGCTTTTCTATTTCAGAGAAAATCTTTCATTTGATACTAGAACTCTCATTTAGTGTTTCATAATGGCTTCTAAAATGGCTTCTAAAAATATGTATTTCCTTATAAACAATTCCCTCACTGCAGACTTCCAAAACTACTCAGTGTCAGAAATAAAAGTTGTATTTGTGAATATTGGCTACTTACTGCTACTTCAGATTTTTACACATTGCTCTGATGGGTGCTAGCAGCTTTGGAGAAAACCTACAGCCCACTTACCTTCTCTCAGGTATTTTCAGGGTGCCTTTATCTCCAGACACAAAAATTTGACTGTTTCATTTACATTCCTTTTTTTTGGTGCTTGTTTACTTAATTTTGTTCACTTTCTAGAACAGGATTATGTATGTGATTCCCTAGGCAAAATTAACTATGTAAGCCCAGTGTCTTGTCTTCAGAACAACTGACATGCAAAAATTTCTTCTGATTTGAGCTGATAATAGCTGAAATCTGTTATATCTTGGAACTGTGTGTTTGTACATTGATGGTTCTGATGGTGAGATCATAGAGAGGGTGGAAAAATCCATTTCTGGTACCAGTGATGAAATAAACCCAGTCAGTTTCTGAATTACTGCAATTTTCTGCATGTCCTTCTGGTCTCTCAATGATTTTTATTCCAAATACAATAAATACTGTCCTCATCTAGGAGATGGATATTGCCATCTGCTTTGCACAGAGGTCCTGACTGGTAGGCTTACTGTGAAATTGAGGAAGAGAATGGCATAACACCATTCCAATGGTGTAACACCTTGGGAACATTTGGAAATGGTGACAGTGCAGCAGGGTGCACATAAATACTTGGGTGTAACAAAAACAAAACATTCAAAAGCTTGAAAACTATCAAACTGTCCTCATGAGCTTCTTCAAGTTACAGAAATATTTGCTTAGAATGCTAACATTAATGAGTATTTTAGGGGAAACCATAATTAACATGTTTAGAGCTGGAAAAAATGTATAGAGGATAATCATCCTGCTGACAAACACATTTGTTTACTCTTTACATTAAAAGTTAATGATGTATGCTGGAAGCAGAATGAAGTACAGATGATGTTTGAAAGCATCCACGCCAGATGTTCACTCAACATTTGGCCTAGTTTCATTTCCACACTACTTATTCACATATCACTCACAAATGCAAGGTTGGCCTCAGGGCTGCTGTTACAGGACGTACACTTCTCTGGTGCTCATGTCCTACCTCGCTGCTGCTGCTGCTGCTGCTGCTGACAAAGAGGCACCCACCATCCATTGGTTGCCCACTTCAAGCTGGAGCTTTGTCTATCTCAGCCCACAGTTTTAGGTAGACCTCAAAATTTGCAAGTGAAAAATAGATTCTGTAATTGCTCACCTAATCCAAGTCAAAAAGAGCATCACAGAGGGGACGTGGATGCTACAAGAATTTTGAATTTAATGTTAGCACCTCCCTGTCACTGCAACTTGCAGCCCTGAACTGAGTACATTCACTATCTCAGTTGCATGGGAACACTGACAGGCATGTCACAAAGCAATTAATGCAAGACAATATAACAAGGTGACACACATGATCCAAATATCAGAGAGGCAAAACTCATGTACTTTCAGCTTGACAACCTTCAGTTTCTAGGCATATAATTTATTCTTTCCTTAAACATGCTGAGGACACCTGCTTTCAGCTCACAGACACAGATTTAGGCACACTCACCCAGAATGTGGGAAATCATGCTCAATATCCTTTTCTGCCCTAGGGGATGTGAATCAAGATCTGCACAAGTGACTTGGCCACCATGTTAGTCTGGGATAACTGTATTGAAAATTGCTCTTGCTGCTCCACTGTGCATGGATAAATTAAAAATTATTTTGATCTAGAAAGAAAGTGACTCACACAATGACTTTATATTCCTGTGCTTATAACGGGGAGAAAAGTCTGGAGTCAGCCACACTAAAAAAAAATTTTGTGATAGAGTTAAAATGCATTTAGATATGCATTGGAAGATGGAGAACTGAAATTTCTGTCTTTTTTGTCCCAGATGAATGCTTCAGTTGATAGACTTCAAAGCCAGGCTTTGCTGTCTTTAACAATTAGCTATCACTGGGCTAATACAGAACCAATCCAGAGGGGTTTATGAATGGCAGTTGTGTCTGTGCAGCCCACATAGCAAACACAGGGCCTCATGGAGTAGCTGACATTACCTGGTCAGAAAAGTGGCATCTAGCCCTGCAAACAGAAATGCTTGCAGCCCCTGCACGATGGATGTGCCCGGTATGGAAAGGTCGGTGGGATATTGGGCCTGCAAGCATCTGTCACACCACAGACCTCTGTGGTGCATGGCAGATCCACTCACTGCCTCCGATAGAGGTTGGTAGGGTAGGACACTCAAGTTCCTGGTACCACCAGAATTGTACTGTGGAATTTGATTACTAAAAGTGAAGCTGTCAGATAAAAAGATGAGAGGTGAGAGAGTATTGAAAGTGCACAAATGAGAGGGAGCTGCTTCAGCAAAAGCTGAGAAGAGTAAGCATGAGGGATTGTGGGCTTGGGGCAGAGCCAAGTGACTAAATACCCAAGAAAGATGAGTCCTCTTTGGGAGCTGCATGTGAGCCCAGTGGTACCACTGGTACATGGTTGTGCGCTGAGAGAGCACCATCGGGGATATCCCTGCCAAGTGGAGCAGCAGCTCCTTGCTTTCACCAGATTACAAAGTTCCTAATGGAAAAGGCTGTGCCTCAAATTTCAGATGATCCCAGAAAAAGCGAGCCAAACATACACATCTGAGAGTAATATTTAGCCTGTTGTGCTTTGATCCTTCAGTGAATATTGAATTTTAACTATTAAAAATACATGAAAAGTATTCAACAGCAATCAAACCACCTTCACCACAAAAAATAAACCTTCCTCACTTTTGTTGCTTTCTTGAAGTCATAAATATATCAGACTATGTGCTGAATTCCTCCCTGTAAAAGAGCTGAAGTTTTCCTTTCTGCTAATAATCCTCTTCACTGTAGAGACTACAGAAATTGATACAATTTGGCAGAGGTTATCTGGAAGTCCAAGTCCAAAAGCATTAGTCACACTACAGAAATGACAAGCATTACTAGCCTTTAGTTTAACTTATCAAATAAAATTACAGCCTACAAAACAAGAGAGTAATGGCCTGTGGTTAAAAGTGGCATGGACTGACAAATTACATACAAGCAAAAACTTTGTGAAGCAACAGTGACTGAGTAAAAAGTGACAAGGCACATGGCAGATTTTCATTCCTGATCGAACTATTTTGATGATAGTACATGTCTGCATCTGCCAACATTATTTCTGATTAGTCCAGTTGCCACATGTGGTGTTCTCCCTCTGGAAACCCCAAAATAGGTCACTTATTCAGGATGCAGAGAAATTTTAGGGAAATTTTAGGTTCATGTGTCTTCCTCCTCCCATCTAACTTGTTTTGAAGGACCCAGCTGTTGTGCTCTTGCCCATCCAAAAAAAAAACATAGTAGGACACCATGGCTGCTCCATGGGAGAAGTTGGAAATTCGAAGAGCCCAGAAGGAAAGGACAACTAGAAGATGTAGGAGACAAATTCATAATTATTTAACTTTAGTTATTCACAGATAATTCATTGGAGGAATAACTTTTCCTGATTTGAAAGTATGGATTCATTTTAGCAGGCTTTGAGTAGCAGAAACTGACTACATTAGAAATGAGAAAAAATGGCCTGTAGCATTTTTCCAGAGGAGATTTTGTCCAAATCGGAACAATTCCACAGGAAAATTAAAGTCCCTTTCTGATATCTTGACAACCTAAATGCAAACTAAATTAAAGTAATTTGTTCATGTTTTTAAATATTCCTTTCCAAGATGAAACAAATGTTGAAACTGGGATTGTACTGGGGATAGAAGTTTCATTTCCCAAGCAGCCATGTTAGAAACTATAAACTAAAGTGAAATTAGATAGTCTGCTTTTATTGAGACAGCCCCCAAGTAACACAATCCAAACAGACTCAGTGGTAGAGCTGGTCTGGAATGATCTGATGAAACGTTTTTGATCTGAAAGTAATAGCTCAAACTAAGCTGAAGGGTTTTATGGAAAGCAGTCAGCTGAGAAGAATTTGCAGTAAAATAAAGTCCAATGTGCACCAGAAAATGTCAGGCTTCATACCAAATTGCCTCATGGTTTGCTTGAAGGACAAACCACTGTGTCACTCAGCTGCTTCATCATGAGGAATCCCTCATCCTAGGTACTCGCAGGCTTTCAGGGATTTACTCCCACAGCAGTCCCAATCATAAGGCTGCTCATGAGACAGGAAGTCCCCAAGAACTGCAACTCCTGATCAAAGCCATTGTGACTTTGCTTTGTACCAATTAGGAGATTCAGGGCAAGTAGGAAAAGTTGCATTGCTTCTCCTCTGAGCCCTCAGTTCAATGAGGTGATAGTTTGTCCTGAGCTGAGCATCTTTGATTGCTGAAATACTTGTTTCATTTCTTGCTCTCTGGCTTACACCAGCTCCCAAAAGTCTCCATTAGAGAACAGAGAAGTTGTGTGTCTATTTTTGTCGGGGGAGGCAGGCATTTCTGCATGCCCTTGAGATGGAGAAGTGCAGTGGAAAGTCCCAGAGTTGTGTTGACTAAACAAACTGGGAGGACTGGCCACTGCAAGGACAGGATATTGGGCAGAGTGGAGAGTGTTGTAACTATAGCCAATGATAAAGGAGCAAGATAACTTTGAGCCAATGGTGTGGGGACATGCTGACCTTCTGATGTGTAGAACTGTCTATGCTGTATCACAACAAATGGATTTGGATTCGGGATCTCTGCATGACACACAACAAGCGTGTTCAATGTCGCTTAGTCTGTCTCAACTGCGACAATTTTATTTTAGAAAAGCAGAGAAGTATTCACTTTTTCCCAAAACAACACATTTTACAGAATGACCTTTACATTAAAATTTTTCACTTTTCCTGCTATATTGGTGGCTAATTTGGCATTTGGCATTTACAATGAAACAAAAGTCCTAAGTTTAAAATAGCTTTAACTCACGGTCTCAGGGAAGAAATCAAACCCTATGGAAGGATGCCTCACCCAGAGAAGTTGCTACCTATCACACAGTCTTCTAACCCAGGAGTTTCCATCTTTCCAGAGTCAGAAACTGAGATTTTTCTGCTTCAAACTGAGAGCTATAAATATCAGCTATTGTTAGAAGCCTAACAGAGAAGAATGACAGTAGATCACTCTTTCCCTACACATCTATTCATGTCTATGTTAATTATCTTGTAGATTTATTCAAGCCTCAAAGTTCATTACAAAGATCACCAAACACTGTACGAGATACATCAGCAAAGGGACTTATCTGTATTTAAGGAAGTCAACTTTTCAGTTTTCTTTTCTATTATAATAGCAAACATTAATGGAAAGGGATAATGGCGAGCTCAGGGACTGTAAGACTGGGTGTAGATGTGCTTGTGGTGAGGAACCTGCATGACCTGCAACTCTACCTTAACCAGATTAATTTTACAATTGGTTTGAACCTGATTTTGCATTAGACTTCCCTTCTCATAATTACCGAGTAAACTATTTGTACAAAAATATACATTGAAGCTGAACTAAAAGAAGCAGCATTTGTGGGATTAACCACAATAACATAGCATATGTTTCTGTTCTCCACTAACAACAAAATTTATATCTTCCCCTTCACCCCACGCAGACCTCTATGACTCCATTTGTAATTGATCATTGCTGCTGTTTGTTACACATGGAAATAAAGTATTTGCTATAGTTAACTTTGACTTAGCCTAGGCCTGGGAAAAATGAGATTTTCTGATAAGTATACATAGATATAAAAAAATACATCAGCAAAGAAAATCTGTGACAGACGTTCAAGAAAAAGCTCATGGATCATATTAGATTCACTTACAATTAAACCTGAAAGTTGCATGTGGGTGGTAATTTATTTCAGTAGATAAAGCCTGAAAAGTCTTAGCACAGGTCTCTTAGCACAACACCTGCCAAGAATATCTAGCCTAAAATTCACAGTTTTCCATCTGGAGGGAATAAAAAGGGGTTGCAAGGCGGCACTAGGCCTAGATGGCCCACACAGACACATTTCAGAGACCAAATGATACCGGTTAAAAAACCTGGAGCTGGGACTCTGTGGAGGTCCAACACTGCTGCTGGCAATGTTTGGGAGCAGAGGAGTGTAGGGAGGAGTTGAGGTCTTTCAGCAGATGTACTGGCACACTCATCATAGCACTGCAGAATTGTATCAAGGGAAAATTATTTATCTCTGGCTTTCTGTCAGAGTTTTCAGTAGCTGAAATTTTCTGCTTGTAGAATATTTCCTTGGTGTGCAAATTGCCCTCTTGTGCTGCTCTTCTGAATTTCCATGCTTTGCCAAGTACAGTCTGAGAGACTGTACAAAAGTCCCATAAAATCAAACGTGTGGTGCCAGACAAGGATTTGCCAAACCTCACTTATATGAAAACTATCTCAATATGGTTACTGCTGTGGTGATCCAAAGCAGAAAGTAATCTATTCACAAACATGTGTATTCATCCCATATACTTGTCTTTGATGGCTAGGTACCAGTAATTTAGCAAGTGACATGTTCTGACATGCACTCCAGAAGTTCAGCCTGTCTCAATAGCATAGCAGCAACAGTAATATAAAGTACACTGATTTTCTCTCTAGAGCAACGTTATTTATGCATGACATAGAATAATGCCTAACAGGAGCAATGAAAGGAAGAAAAGTGCAATGAGCTAGTGTGTATATGATATGACCTTGTTAACATTTCACTGCAGCATAATCTTTTTGTACTTTCAAGCATGATAAGTTAATGCATGCTCCTATGAGATGCATTGGAACTGACAGATAGACATGCATTTTAAAAACCCAGTTCAACAACTGTCACTTTGCCATTAAGTAAAACGTATAAGGGACTGAAGAATGGTGAGGAGAAACCTTATGGTAACAATAAAAATCCTTCCTTGTATTTCCCAGAATACATACAAATAACCTGCAGCTTCCATCTGCAGAATTTGACGAGAATAGTCTAAATGAGAAATGTATATTGTGACAAACACTGGAATTGTGAGTGCTGCGATGAAAGGCTGCCAATTGCTTCTGAATCTGAGGACTTGGTACTCACGTAGAAAACATCAAAACGGCTGCAGAAGCTTGTTTGGAAAAGGTTATATAGCTCAAGCTATATGTATATGTAATACAGGATCTCTCTTAGGAATAAACCTGAAAAGAATGAATGGCATGTGAACAGGACACATATTTTTAAACTCTATCACTGCATAAGCTTGATTAGATTGGGGATTTTGAAACTGGCAAAGCATTTTCTTCACCAGTTATGTGACAAAGAAACTTGACTAAGTGAGAAATTGTGAGCTGTCAAGTGGATGTCACATGACACAACACAAATGTCTGGTATTAGTTGCTTGATCCATAATATACCACTGTCAGTTCAGGAAAAAAAACTGATAAAGACAAATCTTTCACATCAAATACACTGACAGAGAGCAACTCTGCTGCATACATTTGGGGTAATTCTAATGGTTGAGAATCTTTGGCAAAACTGCTTGACCTTTATGTAGTAGAAGCAAGATCTAGACTTTTTTTACTGTGAGGAGAAAAATACTGTCCCATGGAACAAGTACTGCAGACTTGAATGTCTTCTTTCCCTGCAGTACCACCTTTCACTTTCTCTCTCAACCAAAATGTACTAATTGAAAATTAATCAATGCTTTTTGCAAAATTCAAACTATACCTCAATTGTATAGACCGCAATTGACAGTGAAGACTTCTGTGAGGACTACCCTGCTTGCATGTACGTCTTAAATAGTTTGAAAATCTCTTCATTGTTTTGCTTCTACTCAACAGCAACTCTATTGCCAGAAGCCCTGGCCATTCTGTCAAAGTACCGTATGGTAAGTCCTCTACATGATGTGTCTCCCAGTCCTTTACTTCAATTTCTCAGGCACTCTGTAACATAAAAAAATACTCAACTTTGAATCATTAGAACTTCTTGCTTGATAACATGTAATATATTCAGTCTCAGCTGAAGCTCTGGTGTAGAACTAGATTTTTTCCAAAAATGGTATAGCATTTGTGTACCGGTGAAAGGAATTGGTAGTGACATG